>ML784632.1:20747-33307 GCA_009831015.1 Picea engelmannii | reverse complement strand
AATTGTAGATGGATACACAACACCAACAGTTCCACCAACAAATGACAAAGCAGTGAAACTCGGTGAGAATAATTCCAAAGCCAAAAATGCACTTTTGAATGGTCTCAGTGATACGGTATTCACCAAAGTTGCACATTGTAAATATGCTAAAGATATTTGGGGCAAGCTTCGAAATATTTATGAAGGAGATTCAAAAGTCAAAGTAACAAAGCTTCAAACTTATAGAGGTCAGTTCGAACAACTAAAAATGAAGGAAGATGAAGATATCACATCCTACTTCTTACGAGTCGATGAAACAGTGAATGCAATCATAGAATTGGGAGAAGAAATCGAAGAATCTATAATTGTTCAAAAGGTACTAATATCTCTTCCTATGAGATTCAACCCTAAGCTATCAGCACTAGAAGAAAGATCGGATCTAAACTCAATAAGCATGGACGAACTACATGGAATCTTCACCGCATATGAGATGGAAATTGAACAGGAAAATCCATATGTAAAAGAAGCAGCCTTCAAAGAATCCAAAAGATCAAATAAAAAGAAAAAGAAACGAGAAGAATATAGCAGCAAAAACGACGTCTCGGAAGATGATGAAGAAGTGGCCAACTTCGTCAAAAGAATGAACAAGGGAACCAATGGTAGGTATAGAGGTAAGCTTCCTTTAATTTGTTTTAATTGTGATGGTATTGGTCATTTTGCTAATAAATGTCATCATAAGAAAAAGATAAATGATGAAGGTTACTCAAAAAGTAGACAAACATATAAAGGTAAAAGAACTACAAAGAAAGTTTTCAAGAAAAACTTTTGCACCAAAGAAGACATCTTATCATCAGATGAAGATGAAGTCAGTGACAGTGAAATAGGGAGAGTTCTATTCATGGCAGTAGAAGACTCTGAAAAAGAATATGAAGAATCAAATGAAGAAGAAATTGAAGAGGTAGAAGTTGACTTCCGAGAAGAATTAATGAGTGCCATAGAAGTTATCAAAAGAGAAAAGAAAAAAACAAGAAACTACAAGCAAAACTAGATAAGAAAAAAGACACTCAAGAACTAGAACAAATGATCACAAAATTGAAGGTTCAAATAGAAGAAGATAAAAGAATTGAAGAAGCACTCAAAGAATAGATAGAAGGAAAGGACGGGATGATTGGAAACCTGGAAGCAGAGATTGTCACACTAAGAAAGGATATTCAAAAGAAAAATATGCAGAAAAGCTCAAAAGTTCTGGATGACATTATCAGCAGTCAAAAATCTCATCTTGACAAGTCCGAACTTGGATACAATCAGACAGAAAAGGGATCAACTCCAAAACAACAGAGCAAGAAACAAATCCAAAAATCTATGAAAAAACAATCAAAGGAGATAAAAAGATATACAAGGAAGATTACAGGGACACTCCTCCACCGAGAAGATTCAGATTTCAGAATCAACAACAGATAGATAGGCCTCAAGAAGAAGAAGGATTCATAAGAGCACCTCCTTTTAGAAGATCTTCAACTACCAGGTATCAAACTATATTTTTTGATTTATGTTATGCATGTAATAATTTTGGACATAAAGTTTTAAATTGCAGAGCTAACAACATGAACAATAACTACTTTGAGAGTCATACACAAAGGGGTTATTCAAGAATACCTAGTGAAACACAGAGAATAAGTTACAACAGGTTTGAATCTTTGATCACTAAAGTGGAATGTTACAAATGTAACAATTTTGGATACATCACCAAAAATTGCAGAATGGAAGTCCATCCTAAAGAACCTCAATATAGTCACAAACAAGAACCTCAGAAAATGACATGGATAAGAAAGCAAGATCAATATGGCAATAAAGAATGCACAGTCGCTCTACAAGCTAAATAGAAGAAACGTGGTTGGTATGTTGACACTGGATGTTCAAAACACATGACAGGTGATAGAGACAATTTTCTTACATTACGAAAGGAAAGAGATGGATCAGTCTCCTTCGGAAATGATGATTCAGCCAAAATCATTAAAAAAGGCACAGTCTGAATTGGGAACAAGAATGAAAAGGCAGAAAATGTTCTACTAGTAGAAGATATGAAACATAATCTTTTAAGTGTGAGTCAAATGTGTGACCAAGGTCATAAATTTACTTTCAATTCACAAAACCTTATTTCTGAGATAAGAAAAGAAGGTTCTGGGAAATTGGTCGCTACAACTGCAAGAACTTCAAGCAACACATATGTGTTAAGCAAAATTGGAAATGAAAAGTGTTGTCTAGGAAAGGAAGATGAAAGTTGGCTATGGAACAGAAAAATGGGTCACATGCGATTTGATAACCTTGTCAAAGTCAACAAAAGAGAAGCAGTCAGAAAAATGCCCCAGATCACAAAACCAACCAACACTTTATGCAAGCATTGCCAACAAGGAAAGCAAACAAAGACCAGGTTCAAATCAAAGGAATATTCAACAACAAAACCACTGGAAATTGTGCATATTGATCTAGTTGGACCAACTACAACAAAAGGCTTAAAAAGTGAGAGATACTTTATGTGTTGATGATTATACAAGAATGACAACAATTTTCTTTCTCAAGAACAAGTCAGAAGCTTTTGAAAATTTCAAGATCTACAAGGAAATGGTTGAAAATGAGATGGATTCAAGAATCAAATGCTTAAGATCGGATAATGGAGGAGAATTCACCTCAAAGGAATTTATGGACTACTGCAACAATCACGGAATAAAAAGGCAATTCTATGTTGCTAGGACACCTCAACGGAATGGAATTGTTGAAAGAAAGAACAAGACAGTACAAGAAATGGCTCGAACAATGATAATGGATTCAAAGTTGACATATATTTTTTGGACATAGGCAGTGCATACAGCATTTCACATTCAAAACAGATTCATTCTTAGAAACAACACTAATTAAACTCCCTACGAGCTATGGAAAGGAAGACCAGCAAATGTGAAGCACTTCAGAGTTTTTGGAAGCAAATGCTACATCAAAAGAGAAGATGGTAGAATGGGAAAGTTTGACTCTCATGTGGAAAAAGGAATACTTGTTGGTTACTCAAGTACAAGAAAAGAATACAAGTGTTACAATCTAAGATTAAACAAAGTTGTGGAAATCATCAACGTAACAATTGATGAAACAGGCAAACCAGAATCAAAGGAAGAAGAAAACAAATCAATGGAACAACTTTTCGAAGAAGAAGATGAAAAATAAGTAGAAGAGGAAGATGAAGAGAATTCGACAGAAGCAGAAGAGCAAGTTCATCAAGTATCTCCAAAGACACCTAGCAAACGAGTACAGAAGAATCATCCTTCAGATCAGATTATTGGAAACAAAAATGCAGGAGTTGAGACTAGAAGAAAAATCCATTCACCAGAAGAAACACACCTAGTACTCTTATATACAATTGAACCAAACTGTTTTGAAGAAGCCAACAAGGATGAATTTTGGAATAAGGCCATGGATGAAGAATTGGATCAAATAGAGAAAAATAACACTTGAGAATTGGTTCCAAGACCAAAGAATAAGAATGTGATCAGCACAAAATGGGTTTTTAGGAATAAATTGAATGAAGATGGATAGGTTACAAGGAACAAAGCTAAATTGGTATGTAAAGGATATGCACAAATTGAAGGAATCAACTTTGAAGAGACATTTTCCTCTGTTGCTAGAATGGAAGCAATCCATTTGCTTTTAGCTTATGCATGCTCCAAAAATGTTAAAGTATATCAGATGGATGTAAAATAATCTTTTCTGAATGGGGAACTTGAAGAAGAAGTCTACATTGAACAACCAGAAGGATTTTAGTTGTCAGATAACATAGACTATGTGTGTAAATTAAAGAAGGTCTTGTATGGTCTAAAACAGGCTCCTAGAGCATGGTACTCCAGAATGGATAAGTATCTGCAGCAAGCAGGGTTCAGAAAAGGAAGTGTAGACAACAACCTCTACATCAAGGTAAGTCAAGGTAATATTTTATTAATTGAAGTTTATATTGATGATATTATTTTTGGTAGTGATGATGACAAGTTAAGCCAGAAATTTGAAAAAGACATGCAGAATGAATTTGAAATGTCGTTACTTGGAGAACTATCCTTCTTTCTGGGACTTCAAATACGTCAAAGAAACCAAGGAATTTTTATTTCTCAAACCAAGTATATCAGAGAAATGCTAAATAGGTTTGGAATGGAATATTGCAAACCAGTTATCACTCCCATGCAAATCAGTTGTAAGTTGAGCAAAGATGATGATTCGAAGTCTACAGATCAGAGGCAATACAAGTCAATGATTGACAACCTACTATATGTGACAGCATCCAGACCAGATGTAATGCAGGCAGTTGGACAGGTGGCACGATTTCAAGCAGCACCAAAGAAATCACATGTATTAGCAGTAAAGAGTATCTTCAGATATCTCAAAGGAACAGAAGAGTTTGGATTATGGTATCCAAAAGGAAAAGATCTATCACATATTGCCTACACAGATGCAGATTGGGCAGGTTGTATTGATGACCGATGAAGCACCAGTGGAGCAGTGTTCTACTTAGGTGAGTGTTTGGTATCATGGCTAAGTAAGAAACAATCATCAATATCTATATCTACAGTCGAGGCAGAGTATATTGCAGCAACAGCATGTTGTACACAGGTTTTTTGGATGAAACAAACTTTGACAAATATACAGGTTGAGTATGATGAGCACTTTCCAATATATTGTGATAATACAAGTGTCATCAATATCTCAAAAAACCTGGTGATGCACTCCAAGACGAAGCACATTCCAATCAAGTATCACTTTCTACGGGAATAGGTTGCAGAAAAGAACATCAGAGTTGAGTATGTGGGCACAAAAGAACAAGTGACAGACATCTTTACAAAACCACTTCCACGGGAAGCTTTTGAATATCTTCGTCAAAGACTTGGATTTATTTCTACTCCAAAATGAATGCTTATCTTATATGTCTTATATGTACACGAGGAAGCACCATAAGTGGACAATTCAGTCAGGGGAGCAACCCTGGATGGAAAGATACCTTTGCCATTGATGACAAAGGGGGAGAGATTTATCATATGCAGAGGACAGAGGCATGGTTCCAGAGGGAGCATGAGTGATATGATTTAAGTATTGCATCAGAGTGTTTCCATCAGAGAAATGCTAAAGAGGTTTGGAATGGAATATTGCAAACCAGTTATCACTCCCATGCAAACCAGTTGTAAGTTGAGCAAAGATGATGATTCGAAGTCTACAGATCAGAGGAAATACAGGTCAATGATTGGAAGCCTACTATATGTGACAGCATCCAGACCAGATGTAATGCAAGCAGTTGGACAGGTGGCACGATTTCAAGCAACACCAAAGGAATCACATGTATTAACAGTAAAGAGGATCTTTAGATATCTCAAAGGAACAGAAGAGTTTGGATTATGGTATCCAAAAGGAAAAGAGCTATCACATATTGCCTACACAGATGCAGATTGAGCAGGTTGTATTGATGACCGATGAAGCACTATTGGAGTAGTGTTCTACTTAGGTGAGTTTTTGGTAATCATGGCTAAGCAAGAAACAATCATCAGTATCTATATCTACAACTGAGGCAGAGTATATTGCAGCAACATGTTGTACACAGGTTCTTTGGATGAAAAAAACTTTGACAGATATACAGGTTGAATATGATGAGCACATTCCAATATATTGTGATAATACAAGTGTCATAAGTATCTCAAAAAACCTGGTGATGCACTCCAAGACGAAGCACATTCCAATCAAGTATCACTTTCTACGGGAACAGGTTGCAGAAAAGAACATCAGAGTTGAGTATGTGGGCACAAAAGAACAAGTGACAAACATCTTTACAAAACCACTTCCACAGGAAGCCTTTGAATATCTTCGCCAAATACTTGGATTTATTTCTACTCCAAAATGAATGTTTATCTTATATGTCTTAGATGTACATGAGGAAGCACCATAAGAGGACAGTTCAGACAAGGGGAGCAGCCCCAGATGGAAAGATACATTTGTCATTGATGACAAAGGGGGAGAGATTTATCAAATGCAGAGGACAGAGGCAGATTTATCAGATGCAGAGGACAGAGGCATGGTTCCAGGGGGAGCATGAGTGATATGATTTCAGTATTGCATCAGAGTGTTTCCATCAATGCCAAAGGGGGAGATTGTTGATTAAGGTTGGTTGTCATTGATGTCAACCCTTGAAGAAAACCCCATAGCACAAAGGTTTGGGTAATGGACCCAATATTGTTTGATGTAAATATGACTCATTATTATTTTTTCATGGTTTATAAGAAGTAAATATGGATGAACTCAAAAGTGGTCCCCTTATGGTGAAAGCCCTCACGGGAAGACGCTTTGCAGAGTAAGAAAACCCATGCTTAATTGTGGAATAATGAGATGAAGGATAGTGATTATTTTAGGTAAACTATCCTAGATGGATAGTGTTTGTCATGCCATTTCCGGTGGTATGTATAAATTCACATAACTCCTCACGGTTAGAGTTTTATGACCATGTGAAGTTGGAGAACCCAGATTTGGGTAATGGACTCAAGTTTGTTTGATGGATAACATTGTGATTTTTTCTATATTTGAAGGTAATACTATTCTATATGGATAGTACATGTCATTCCATTTCTGGTGGTATGTGGAATGTCACACAACTCCTCACGGTTTGAGAGTTATGGCCTTACGAAGTTAGAGGACCCTCATATGTCATCTAGAAGCTCCAAAAGGTCAAAGTAGTCAAAGTGGTTTAAGAGATTTTAAAAGGTAAATAATAAAGTGAAGTGATGAGTGTATTATAATTCAACGTGAATACAAAATAAATTATTTCAATAATAAATTTAATGGAGAAATTAGAAGTGGGTTAACCCTAAAATAAGGAAAGTGGGCCAAGTGACCTAAAAGATGTTTTTAAGGAAGCTACTTGGAGAGTATAAATAAGAGGCATGGCTCTCTCATTTTAATCACACTTGAGCATATTGAATATCTATAGGTGTATGAGGTAACCAAGGATATCTAATCCTAATTTCTGAGGGAAGGTGAAGAAAACAAGGCTGAAATGCAAGGAAGGATAAATTATTTTGATGGTGTTATCTAAGGTATGTTGTTTACAGGTCATCTCACCATTTTCGCTATAAATTTTTTCTATAATGATTCAGACCGTGAAATTGTTATTTCATTGAGAAAACATACCCAAGTATCTGTGGTAAAAAATCCAGCTTGTGGGTCGTTGTAGTTTGGGAGTTACACTCTGTGGAAAATAGGGTTTGTGGCTAGTCCTGGAACTAGTCAAAAACAGGAGTTTCTGGTAAAAACGTCATAACTTCTTCATAACAGATCCAAATTCTGTGAGACAAAATGTGTTGGTTAGGTTACAGTATTTATTATGTTTTGTAACAATTTCAGATCAATTCAACGAATATTTCGTGCAGGACACGCTCTACAAGGTCGCTCTCTAGAATAAGCCATAATTCAACAAGGTATGTCATTTTTGCTATAACTCCTTTTCTGAAAGGTTCCAAGTAATGAAACCTTGAGGAATTGCATAAAACACACTGAAGAACATTGTCTATCATTTTCATATATTTATACATTATAGGTTCAAAGTTATGATTACTTCAAGTTAGGGTTGTTGACTAATACAAAACTAGTCATGTGAGACTAAAGAAAAGTTTGATCAAAATGCTAGTCTCGTGTTGTTAAAGTTAAGGAAGTTTTGTACGAATGTGATCATATACACCAGGTCTATTAAAGAGCTACAAATCAGATTTGGATGATGAAATTGATAAGGGATTTTGGTTGAGCTACATTTTGAGTACATGGTTGAGAAAAGTAGTTGATGTGTTGGCACATACATGAGGTGTATAGTTGATGATGTTGGTACATATTGATGAGTCATAGTTGATGAGTAGTTGAAACATGATTGGTACATACTTGGTACATGGTTGGATGCACTTTTTTATGGTACAGGTTGATTACAGGTTGTTTGGTACAGGTTGGTGCATGGTTGATGCACTTGTTTATGGTACAGGTTGATTATAGGTTAAGGTACAGGTTGATGCATAGTTGATGCATGGTTCAGATTTATTGGTACAGGTTTACAGCGGTATATCTCACAGTGATAGTGTGACAGTGGGTCCATCATTCTACTTCTTCTTCAGGGTGGCAGGACGGGGCAAGGACAGGTGGTTGTAGCCACCTTCCGGTTATAGCCGAAGAACATAGGGGGTTGTAGCCTCCTTCTGGTTGTAGCCAGAAAATTGGGGAGTTGGAGCTTCCCTCAAGTTGTAGCCTGATAAACTTGGGGGTTGGAGCCTCCTTCCAGTTGCAGCTGAAAAACAAAGGAAGTTGGTGCTTCCAATGAATGTAATTCTTCAAGACATATAAGAAAAATCATTTCATGGTTTTCTCTCGATTTGGGTTTCCACGTAAAACACTGGTGTACTGTGTATGTGTGTGATTGTTTATTTCTTATTGCTCATTATTGGATAATAAATCTACATTGATATAACATTTGAAGAAAAAGGATTATAATTACGCTATTACTGATTCACCCCCCCTCTCAGTAATCCAACAAGGGGAACCATTTTAGATATGTATATATGGATGATATAATTTCAATGAGGCACTAATTAAATGAAATATTTCAAGAAGAAACTTGTACAAGAATTTCAAGAAAGGAAGAAAACCCTAACTACTCAAGTAGTTAGAAAATCTCTCCTTAAAAAGAGAAGAGAGTCTCCATCAAAGGCCCAAGAATCAATATTGTTAGAGGGGCAGGGAAGAAGATCAGAGGAAGAAGAAGGTGTTGTTCATGAGATTAAACTTAAGGCTCAAAGAATAATGTCAGGCATCTGGAAAGTTTAAGAGAGTGTGTTTTAAAGTTCTTTTTCTACCTTAGTTGTATGAGAAAATTTTCTTAAATGAAATTAACAGTTTGACAACACAGAGGTTGTATTTCGTATCTGAGCCGAAATTGCAATATCAAATGGTATGAGATGAAAATACAGAACTATAAAACGAAGCAGGGAATCAATTATTGAAGAGTCCTACCTTGTTTGCAGTAGAGGAAAAAAGATAGTGTAACCTTGAATAAAGTATAAAATGCAGTAATCTACACAGCAAGCAGGTCTTGATTTACTCACAGTAAATGAAGAGGAAAAGTTTCTTACTTAATAAATTACCGAGACCTTGTGATTACAGTAGTGGTTTTACTAAATTGGAATCAAACATTTATCAAGGAATACATAAAGAAATGCTAAGAAATGGAAAACAAAAGAAACACATAACCCAGATTTAACAAAACTTAGAATCTTTGTCTGCACTTGTATTAATACTCTATAACGAGAGTTTTCTCTATTACAATTGACAAGAGGCAACCTTCAATAGATCTTCAATCTATGTATTTATACAAAATTATCACAACCCCAAACGGTTGGACTTCTCGTAATTTAAAAATAGTAAATATTACAAATTGTAAAACAGAAAAGTTCCATTAGTATTCTCCTCTATCTCTTCATCTGCTGGCAGAGACGTTTCTTCTTCTCATCCTTTAACCTAGAGATGGATGGAATCTGATCTTGACCTGTATGATTAGTATGTACATGGTGTCTTACTTTTTTCCAGATGTGCTTGTTTTCCCATATTCGACGCATTGGACACATCTACTCACTAACTGTACCACCAACCCAGAAGGTTCAATTTCTTCATTTGCTTCAAAAATGTATAGCTTCTTTTCTACCTGAGACGACCTTTCCTGTATATTTTCTAGAAAATATTCAAGCTGAGCTTTTGTTTGAGTACCTAGTGGGTTTGATAATGAAGTCTCCACTTCATGCATTGAGACTTTGGCATTCTTCGGATTTTCCTCAATACTTTGTTTGTCGGAACTTCCTGCCTCTAAATCCTGAGGTGTAGCTTCCTATGTAGACGACGGTGTTATTGTTTCTCCCTGTAATACGTTTGGAAAACTATTCTTTCTGTGCTCTTGAAAATTGTAGAAACTAGCTAGTTGATCTGGAGACAGAGTTCAGACTCTGTTCAATACTTGCTCGTATGATCTAGATCCCCTGAATATTTCATCTTGTGGGGAAATCTCGTGCACATAATTCTTTAAATTTTATTGATCCAGGTGAGTTTCCATGATCTTCTAGGGATCATGCCTCTTAAACTCAATATCAACTAACTTGACATCTTCTAGAGTCGCAGCCTCTATGTTCAAATGACCGAAATCTAGCAACGAAAAAATACCAACCTAAAGAGGGAAGGTTGGCCATACCTTTTTCTAGGTCTCTTTCAATTCTTTACCGATGCCCCATGTCACGGTATGATAAGCCACCTCTCAGCATACCAGTCGATCTGGTAAAAACTTTGGGAGAGCATGGGGGGGAACCGAGCACCCAAAAACCATGATGTAGGAAAAGTTTTCCTCAATATACCAGTCTACTATTTTTCCCAGGTTGGCCATGATTCTGTCTGAAATTATGGGAGGTGGGAAACCATATAGGGCGATATGAATCGGCACCACTACATAATGATAGATTTCATAGAATAAATCTATGGCTTTGTCCTCCCACAATTTGGAGTGATAGAAATGGATAGGCTCGGCGTTGATCGGGTTCCATCTGCAACTCATCAGAGGGAAAGGAGTCATAAAGAAAATAACATCCATAATGTATGTTGACATATAGAAAGGAGTCGGTTTCCCTTTGGACTTTGCCAACTGGTACCCTGTGATTTCCTTAGACAAGTTGTCTGATAACATCTTGGCCTAGCTGAAAGAGTATCCCTCGGCCACTTCATGCATAATTGGTACCCATGCCAACGAGAAATGAGAGGAATCTTTTTTCTCGAATATCCTCCATAAAATCATAGCCACATAAATCAAATGGGCGTCTAACGATGTTGTGGCATATATGTTGTGAGTGTAGGCTTTGAATTTCTCAGGGTGCCCCCATCAGTCCTTGATTAAATCGGGGTAGTTTCTGTCATATTGTGCGCACTCTAGTTTGTCAAAATCCATTATGAATGCAACGTTGTAACTGTATTTAAAAACGGGGGATAATTTATACATTACTTGTATATGCTCCGGTCGAAAAGACCCAACGGCAACCTTCTGTGAATTGCAAATGCTCCCGGTTGAAATGTTGGCGTTTTCTAGGGCCCAGCCTATCATGTCGTTATACGGCATGAGCCTCGGTCGCGATGTTATTTTGTGTAGCTCTGACTAAGCTATGTCCCTAAGCTTGGTTGCATGATTTTTGGTTACTTCGTCGCCTAAATCATCTGGGAAATTTATCATCTCATGCTCTAGAATATCGAACACTTGTGTCCAAGATTTTACAGTATCTATGGCTCTCAATGAGGTGTCTCAAAAAACATCTGTATTCGGATTTACGCTTTCACCAGTTGCTTTATCCATCTTTCGTGGTGCCATGATATTGATGAAACCGAAATTGGGTTACCTGTTACGGGAGAGTGTGTGAGCTTCTCATTTGGATAAAACTTGCTATTCTGCGAGAATGAAAATGGAATTCAACATCAAGCATCTTTATTCACCTTAGGCGTATTAATTTGAGAACACCTTTACTGACAATAAATTCCTTTACCTTAATGAGAAGATCAAGTTGGCGATCTATGATCCACATTAGAATCATTAACGTAGATTTTTTATTAATTCCATTAATATTGTCGGTTCGTGATCGAGAATTTTGGATGAAACAGGTTAGAAAATCTCTGAATTGTGAATTCACGAAAGATACAATTTTGAGATAATCCTGTTTAAAACATTAATTAATCGTGTTTAACTTTAAGTGTTTTCAGGCATTTGGACTTCGATATTTTTAACAGTAGCTCAAGACAGAATCCCCGAAACCTGAAACTGCGAAATAATTAGTTATTGGATAATCGTTTTTTAGCTTTAATTAACCTCATTTAAGTTTGAAGTGTTTTGGAAGTTTGGACTTTGGAGACTTCAAGATGTGATGGATGATAAAAGTTTGAATCTCCGAAGTGCGAATTTATTAATTTTCTTTTAACCGAGATTAACTTAACTGATTAAGATTTAATATTTCGGTATTTTGTTGCTTTGTGGATTTGCAATTTAGCTCGTCGTTATATTTCCGAAAGGCCATCCTCCATAGTGACGTGTCCATAATGACGTCATTCTAGATGACTTGTCGAGGCCAGGGGGTGCTGAGTGTTAATTAGAATTGTGTGAATCCTTAGATGAAAAGATCAGGGAAGCGTGCCACGTGTTGACTCGGGGAAGATTCAAAACGTACATGTGTACCATGATTTTTCTTTCAAGGGTTGGTGAAAAAGAGATAACGGATAAATTCGGGTTTCGATCTTTTTAAAGTTATGACTTGTTGAAACGCCTGAAGCACGAAGCTCTAAAGAGGCCTCTCGAGACTTAACTCTTTAACCATTTGGCAGCTCCACAAATCCGAAGAAATTTAGGGCCGTTCGATTAGATGGAAGACTTCATCAACGACGTATATCACACGCCCCTTATTCTTATTTAACAAGGAATGAAATTTATTTAAAGTCCAAAAGTTTAGAAATATATATAT
>ML784632.1:9411-20726 GCA_009831015.1 Picea engelmannii | reverse complement strand
CCAATAGAAGGTACAACCATGGATACACAATCAAGCTTTTGATCAAAAGAAAAAAATCTCCATCTTCTCCATTTTTTTTGTTTTATATATTATTTTACACCACTTCTCATAGTTTTATGCTTGAGTCTCGGAGTTGGGCACAAGGTTGAGTTGTTGAGTGTTCTTCTTATTTTCTTCTAAGATCTTTTATTATATGTTCATGGATTATTTGCAACCACCTATATGGTTGTCAAAGATTTTTGTAATGAAGAACATGTTTCATAAATAAAACTCCACAAAGAATTGCTTCGGGGTTGATCTCGACTATGCTTTGTAACCATGTTTTCAGAATATAAGCATTTGAGGTTGACCTATCAAATTTTCTTTTGATCTTGATTGCAGTACTCTGTTAAAATTATTTGAGATGATCAAATCATTCTCTCCTATGAAGAATATATTGATGTATTTATATATTGTTAAGAAGATTGTGTGTGATGTTGATCACAATTTGATCCTGATGTTGAAGCCCTCCTTCAATATTGTCTTTTGATGCATATAAAGATTGTACTCGGGTTATTGAAGAACCATTTTATTTCATAATCTCAAGAAATAAGTATTTAGGTTTTGTTGCCTAACACTCTCCTAATCCAAGATATCACACACACACACACACACACACACACACACACACACACACATATATATATTAGTCCAAGAGGAGTACCACCTCTCTAAAAATGAAGGGGGACTAATGTCCTTGTGAGGTTGTCATTTCGGTCCTAACGGATTCAAGTGTCAACAAACTTCACAATAACATCACAAACTTCAAGGGAGCAACATCACACAATACCTCATCTTTGAAGGGCTTGATGTCGTACAACAGGAGACACTGTTGGATGACGCGAAGATCGTTTCCTTGGCGAAGCCATCTGATGTTGTAGGGTTGCGGGTGTGACATTGTCAGTAGGGTCAACCGCTTGAAAATCAATGTTGAATATGAGGTTCTTCTAGCTACCTCTATCAACGATAAAATGTAGTGGGGTACCTTTCACCCACATCTTTGAATGAAAGAGGTGTTCGCCTTCCTCTAGCTCATCAGGTTCACCAGGCTGGATCTTGGTGGTAGCAACGGTGGCACTAGGTTCCATGTCAATGATATGTCTCCCCTTTTCTGGTTCTGACTCAAAGTCATAACCCACATCTGATTCAAAGGCTTTCACCTTAGCCACCAATGCCTGCCTTGAGCAGCAATCAGCAGTGTTATGCCAGGGGATCTTATGGAAGTCACACCACTTTCTGGTGTCTTTCTTCATCTTTCCATTGTCCTTATTTGTTTGCGGCTTAGACTGGTTTTCCTTAGGCTATCCATATTTGCTCTTCCCTTTGTTCTACAGGTTGGGGATTCCCTTGCCTTGCTTCTACTATGAGGAGTTCCTAGACCCAAACAGTCGTGCCTTTTGTTTAATCTTCTGCTCGATTTCGAGAACATATCAATAGGCCACGCCCAAGGATGAGATGTCCAGAAACTCCATTTCTTCATGGATGTATCTATGCAGACCACCGCGATACTTGAGCAGTAGATGTTGCTCAGAATATTTTATACCCATCTTGGTGCGCAAGGTATGGAAGATATTTGTGAACTTTGGCACTGCTTGGTCCCTTTCCTTCCGTAGTGTGGTCCATTTTGTATACAAGTCGTCATAACTTCCAACATGGTAGTATTGTTCCTTAATAACATCCATGAAGGACTCACAGGTGAGTGCGATTGTAAATAATGAGGGTTCATTTGTTGAATTTTGCTCACATAAGGTCTCCCACCAATTTTTGACATGGGGAATGACTTTGAGGAGCGCAAAAGTAATCTTGTATCTATTCGAAAAGTTATGGACAAAAAAATACCCTTCTAGCAGATTCAACCATTTGTCTACAACATCTGCTTCTATCTGACCTTAAAATATAGGAATATCAAAGTTTATATGTACCTTGAAGGTGTTAGTAACATTTCTTGTCCGGGGCGCAAGGGGCCTTCTGGTCAGCGAGTCGCATGAGAAGTGCCCGAGCACAACACAGAAAGCCTCATTTCAGCCCCCCCAAGCAAGCGAGTGGGCAAAGTTTTGTCTTCAGCGGTCGAGATCCATCTACAAAGTTGATCGACGGCCATCAGGATTTCGGGGTTGCCAAGCCGCCCGAGATTTAGTGCAAGATCTAGCCGCGTCGGCTTTCGGTAATCGCAAGTTCGAATGTTAAAGGTTTCATGTCACTTTGTATCGCGAAGCCCCGAACCCCGAAGCGCCGAAAACTCCCAAGAGCTGGGACCCATAGCAGCGTCGGGTGAATTTTGGACCGTCCATTTTCAAGGACGCGTGGCGCCCAATTGAGCTCTCCCAACAGTTCTCTCATCGCGATTTTGAAGAAGAAAGGTCATGTTCCTTTCTCACCCGCGATCCCCGAAGCACCGATAGCGCTTTGAAATTAAACTCAGGATCACAGCTCGTGGTCACCAAGAAGGAAAGGAGTTGTGCGTAAAGGGGCCAAAGGTGTCGGGTCTGATCGCCGAAAGGATCATCGTGGTCTCCAGGCACCGACTGGTGAGACCTCGATCCTGGTTTTCACTCGGAATAAATGAATATGTGATCGAGTGGTTGAGACCTCCTGTCGTTCATTAAGTTTGGGGTATGGAGGGCCTGGCGAGCAGTCCGCTCGAGAGGGTCCTATGTACCCAATTTTTCAGAGAGAGGCCATGCTAAACCCTCGGTCGGATGGAGAAGTTCTGTGCACGCTAGCCCGTCTCTTAATGACCCAGCTACTCCTCTTACAGGGGCTATACGCAGATGAGGTGGGGTCCAACAGGGATTACCCGTCCCATTTTGGCTGAAGGGACACCAAGCCTGGAAGGACTGAACAGGTCGTCGCTAGGCGAATTTTCTTAGTATATAGACTCAGTAATTGTATTTTTGTAGGCGTCAATGGTTGAGCAAGACTCCCAGTTGTAAAAAATTTAATGATGAATTGTTTTCTGGTTATTTCTGGACTCTTGAGACTTCTTGCCTGATGAATGTCAGTTTCTTTCATGTCTTTGTATATACTATATTAGAGCAGCTCGGAATTGGAGGATCCAGTCGAGTTGTGACTATTATAGGATGATGTATGTTGGATCACTATAACAGTTGTGTTGTTATAAACAGTCCCTGTGAACTTATCATCACTGAATGACTTGGAATTGGAGGATCCAGTCAAGTCTTCCATTCAGTTTCTTGAAGCCCTGAACCAAGCGGATCTTGTATTCAGATTTTTTCCTCTACAAACTACTGAAAGGCCTGTTGCCTGAGATAGTTGGTTCATTCTTCTCCCAAGTCTTCCACCTATCCATCTTTAAATCAACTCCCTGACTGAAGTTGGGTCAAGACCTCCTTTGTTCCTTGCTATCAGACACAGTTCCTAATTTGAAGCGATACCTTTTCGAGTCTCTACCCATTTGATCACCCATTTATCAATCTGTGACATAAAAACTGATGGGCGTTGGGCTCTGCTTCTGCAAGAAATCCAGGAGCGACTTCCAGCACTAACATAAGGGGGCATCACCTCCGCTCGAGGAAGATGCATCACTTGTTGGTATCCGTTGATGGATTTGAGAAAATTTATCCATCATTTTGTTCCTCTATTGCATGAGGGATTCCTCGACCAATAGTTTGAAAGGATCTCATGTCCCATCATCTTTATTTTCTCCCGTCATGGAAGGTCGCTTGGGCGTGCAATATATTTTATCCTCAAGAGAAACAAACTCGAGACCCAACTCTTTGTACCCTAACCTCGTCAGGGACATGCACTAAGAACGATAAGGAGTAGACCTCTCTGGTACCATTGATCCAGATTTTATGAGCAGAAAAAAATGAACACAGATTATTATTATTATTAACACAGAGACACAAGGAACAATAAAAGAGATACAATAAAATTGGCTTCTATTCAATAAAGAAATATGTTGAAACTGTAAAATACAGACTGAAAACAAGCTTGCTAGAATGGTGGTGGCTTATCTCTGAGAAGAGATTTGACGACTACTCTCATTCACAAGAAGATGAGTAAAATGAGGCTCCAAAGGCCTTTTTACATCAAACATGAATTCCAAAACCATAGACATCCAAAAACCTAACCCTAGGAGATGAAGTGCCAAAAGTCATGTGGGCCCCGTTGGGGTAAGTTAGTACATCAACTTCCCGAGGTCGTAACTTTGCATATGATCTATGTTTTATGCACATGATATCCCGTTGGAAAGGTCTATCGGAGGACTACACATTAATTCATAAAATGTTTACATTGTTTCTAGCTTGACTATGGAGAGCCCTAAAAATGTTGTTACAGGCCTCAAAATGGCCCCAGAAGTTCAGGACCCGAAAACTAGAAAAAGACTGCCAATATGAAAAACTAAAAATGCCAAGATGAAATATGTAAGTGCTCCAGTTGGAATAGGTGGGTGTCCATCGATATCCACCCAGATCACCTAATCACCCTTCATCAAAGGTTGAGGTGACTCCCTTGTCAAGCATAATTTTCTAGAGCACTACGGAATTACCTATTTCTTTATACATGGACAACCAACTGGTCTCGATGAAGGGATGAAAATTTCATGGTGATTACTAATCCATTAACTTATTTTCATTTTAAACAATGATGGATATTTTTATGGTAATTTTATAAGTTTAATCATAATATATGATTGCAATGGCAAGGAATAACTTGTTTTATCAACTATTGCACGAGAAGGCATTTGCTCTTTTCGCATCGACAATAATAACTTGCTATAAATACCAAAGTCGAAGTTTGAAAAAAGAGTTGATGAAACACATGATGAAGATTTTTGGTCAAGCATTCAACCAAAATATGGTTGGTTTTATGGAAATGAAGTATTTGAAAATAGTGTGAGACAACTACTACACCAATATCCTATGCTACCCTAATTATGAGCGTCTACACTAGTTCCCAAAAATGAGTGGGATGCATTAGTGGAGGATTTTAAGGAGAAGAAGATGAAAAAATCAGGAATCTTGCCAAGAGTTGAAGAGTGGGAAAGCTAAATTTAATTTAATATACATTGAAATTATAACTATGCAGTTGACCTGACTGATTAAATCACAATAGCACTCACTTCAAATTTTTTATCGTCTCAAAGACACTTGAAGGCCACAAATGTTAGATTAGATAAGGTTGGGCATCACAAACTTGGCCCGGGAGGCTATGTTAAAATAAAAGGGAGATATGTAAGTACTAAAATTTAAAATATTCCATTATTGATTTGTTCAACTATAATTTAAAATCTTTTGTAACTGAATTGTGTTATGTATGTATGTAGTCAACTAACTATGAAAATATGCCCACCAATGAGGATCTAAATGTTTCCTTGACAAGAGGATATAAAGCCTTGGTCAAAATGAAGAAAATCAAGGCACATAATACTTCTACTATCGACGAGGACATAAATAAGTTAAATATATTTTGAATGGTTAATTATAAACAAGGTGTCATCTCACTAATTGGTAAAGATTATGACATTAAAGTATCAATCTAGGGTTCGTAAACTTGTGAGACACAATCACTATATGCAATGGAATTAGTCCTAAAATCAACCTAAAATCTATCAAGAATGCTTTCACACAATGCTACAAAACACTTCTGCAAACTAACTTCAAAAGAACAAAACCGATTCTTCAAATGTTCACAACCTAAATGGTGGATACATGAGTTACAAAGGGATATCGTTTCAATGGAGTGAAATCATCTCTATAACAAAACTCAGCTTGACTATGAATTTGAAAGAATATTTATGTGTGTAAGAAGGAAAATTAAAATACTCAAAGAATGTTGAATTCCTTCAACTTAATATCCATAATTTATTTGGTCAAAAACCAGATTGTAGAATGGAGTTTGCTTCCACCATTGATGAGTTGTAATTGTCACAATTTCAATGGTAAAAGTGTTGATTTCAAAGTGTAAATGTATTTACAATGACACTCTAATGATTGTGAAGTTTAAATAACTCAGGAAGAGGAGGATTTCTACAATGATACATTGTTTAACTGTGAGAAAAGATTGCAAGGAAAATGCAAAATAATTCCAATCTCTTTAATCCAAATTTATCATAGTCTTCAATGTTGGGAAAACATGATGTAAAAAGAAATTTGTCATGAGAGTCATGACTTTCACATCTATACTCTTATTGAATTATGAATATTTTGGATTTAAGAGGAAGTTTAAGATTAATTCTAAATACAATTTTCAAAAGAGAAAAACTCTGTAGCTAAACTGGAAATGAAACAAATATTAAATTAAAAAAAAAAATGAAATATTTATCAGCAAACAAAAAATGAATAAGTAGCAAATAAAACCTTTGTACAACAATGTACAACTATGACACAAACCATTGCAAAGGGGCACTTCCAAGATTTGGTTCATGCACATAATCAACAAATCAAATGAAGAGAACTAGTTTTTTTTAAATTCAACTACAATGGGTTTATAAGTTTCCAAATTCGTATTTTTTAATGCCTCAAAGTTTTGGCATATTTAAATATATTAAAACATCACTGATGAACATGAAATATCTCTCTAAAGTAATGATAGATCACAACGACCTCTTGTTGACGCTGGATCGAACTTCAGATGACTGATTTGCTCCAAAAAATCACGAAGAAATCAAATTTTGTTCTTGTTTTCATATTTCTTCATTATGGAGGGTGTGCATTGACCAAGTGTTGATTGGAGACTTTATGAGCTATTTCACATGCTTCAAGAGGTCACGATCCATGGTATGAATTCTAGGAACAAAACCCGTATTCCCTTTTTCTCAAATTCAGCCTGCAAATATGCTAATCTCAGAGCAATTACTGGAAAAAATAATTTATGGTAATAATGCTGATAAAATCGACTTTTCAATGCAAAAAAATTGCTAAAAATCACATATTAAAAGAAAATGATAGAAATACATTTTTGATAAATTTTCGGGGCAAAATGAGGAGAAAATATGGAAAAAGTAGTGTATGGTGGGTTTATTAATGTCATCTTATGGTTTATTAAGGCCAATGTAGGGTTTATTATGAAGGTTAGTTTGCACCAAACATGAGGCTCAACATCTCCCCCAAGGTGAAGGTGTTACATGTCCTCATGCAACAAAACGATGTCTCTTTTTATCTTCACAAACCCTCTATTGCCTCAGTTGCTTACCAAAAGGACATCTACATATGATGGGTCTGATTTATGAACTTGATGTCTTTGCATAAGTAGTCTTATCTTTAAACTTGTACTCTTCTCCTTTAAAGACTTTTTTGCTGAAAACATTTGTATGCTTGCTTGGAGATGAGAATGTTTTATCTCTTAAGTTTCTTTTTTTCTACTTTGATTCTATCATTCTCTTCAATAATTTTCTTGTTCTTCCCCTTAAGCAAATCATTCTGAGTTTTTATGTACCTCTCTAGTGTTGGAATATTCACCAATACTGAGAGGGGGTGAATCAATATTGAACACTTTTATCACTTTTAATCACAACTTGTAAACATTATATTATCAACAATTTATCACTTTGTTATTACATTCAATATATCATGAACAATGCATAACATATAAGCACAGATACACAGTACACAAGAATTTTACGTGGAAACCTAAATGGGAGAAAACCACATAATGTTTTCTTATATATCAGAAGATTACATTCATAGGAAGCACCAACTTCCAAAATTATCCCAGCACCAACTAGAAGTAGGCACCAACCCCCTAATTTACATGCTCCAACCTGAAGGAAACTACAACTCCCCAAATTCTCCAACTCCAACTAGAAGGAGGCTCCAAACCCCTGATTTACAAGATCCAACTTTAAGGAAGCTACAACTCCCCAAATTCTCCATCTCCAACCCCCTAATTTATAGGATTCAACCTGAAGGAATGTCGAGCTCCCTAGATTCTCTGACTGCAACTAGAAGGAGGCTTCAACCCCCTTTCCTTGCCCCTTCCCTCCTCCCTGAGATATAAGTGTGAGACTCAACTTGTCACTATTGCTGACACTGATACATCATCATCATCAAAACAAAACTCAACTTGTCATTATAACTTTCACTGATACTGATACATCATCATCATCAAAACCAAAATCAACCTAAAACTCTAACTGTCATTGATATTGATACATCATCATCATCAAAACTAGCTCCACTAAAATTGATACGTCATCAAAACTAGATACATCATAACTAATACATCATCATCACCACAGTTGATATATCAACATCATAAACCTGGGTCCACTTAGAAGCTAGGTCCACATGGGGCCACATATAAACCCCAACATCACTTCTTAAATTTATCTCGAACACTTATTTTAGACTAGTTTCTGGATTAGTCACAAACCCTAAATTTCAACAAGTGTAATTATGTATCTGTAATGAATCAAGGTCTTAAACTTGTACCCAATATTCTTCGATATCTTCTCGAAATTCCTCCAAGTTTCTCTCTTTGAATTTTCACTGAAAAAGAGATATAGCGAATATGGAAGGCCTTCCTCAATTATGTCCTATTTTGGATATCAAACTTGTACAACATGCCACCCAATCAATATTTGATATATGATTTTGAAACTCACAAACAAATACTACAAACTATATGATTTCCAATGAAATTGGTCTCACAGAATTTGGATCCTCTGTGAAGAAGTTATGACTGTTTTTCCCGGAACACTTGTTTGAGACTAGTTACAGGACTAGTCAAAAACCCTATCTTACACAGAGTGTATCTCCAAAAGTGAAATGACCCAAAATCTTAAATTTGTACCATATGTACCTTGATATGTCTTCTCAACATCCTCCAACTTTCTCTATCTTAATCATTCTAGGAAAAACGTTATAGCGAAAATGGAAAGATGACCTTTAAATAACATACCTTAGCACACACCATCACAAGACTTCATCTTCCCGTAGAATTTCTCGCTTCTTCACTTCATCTTCCCTCTGAAATTCATTGCCAAGATTTTACTAAGATATCACAAGATTGAATGATGAAAATGATACGTTCTTAATGTGTATTTATACTTTTCCAAGTACCTCCTTTACTTGACTTTAGGTCTGACTTGTAACTTCTTGTTTGCAACAACAATTTCTCCTTTACTTGACTTTAGGGCCAACTTATAACTTCTTGACCTTACATCTAGGGCTTCTTGACCATGCTTCGAGGATTCATCTTTAAGAGGGTATAAATCCTCAACCTTGAGGAACCACGTGGTGTGTCACCTACCATTGGAGGTGTCTTAACGAGAAATATCAATCAATGGATGTTTTGCATGCATTTATAATGTCCTTCACACTCTTTTTCTTAAATCAAATTTGGGCTTCATGACCACGCCTCTGGGGATTCTTAACCACTTAATCATATTTCCAGGGCTTCTTGTAGACTTCTTCAAAGCATCTTCCCATGAGGGCCATACTTAAAGCTACGCCATAAGGGGACCATTTTGGAGACTTATTCAAATACACCCATCACTTGGGCTTCTTCTAGGGTTGACATCAATGAAAACCAACTTTTCAACATATAGTACCACCATCTCCTGTACTTTTTTTTTAACCTGCTAATCTTCCTCTTATTTTTCTTTGTTTATGTTTTTGAAGAAGAGATATTTCGCATGGGGGATTTTTCTATTGTTTCCTTTGAAATTCCTTTGATTTCCTCCTCAAGGTTTTCCCCATTTGGTACTTCTTTCTCATTTGTAGGAAAAGGTTCTTCATATATCATTGTATCCATCTTTTCATGGACTGTTTGACCTATAGAAAATTGTTCCTCTGCGGCTTCCATGTTTTCTATTAAGGAATTGTAAGGACTAATAAGTAGGATAAGTGGGCTTGAATAGTTTCAAGATATGTAATGAAAATGGAATAGGATAAGACTATGGTATAGTAAGGTTATGATAATCCTTATTATGAAAATAGGATAGGATTATGAACCAAAAATTTTGAGGTTAATAACCACCAAAACGTTTAGGATAATGGTATATAAAAAGGTGTATAAAAAGGCATTCATCATTAACCTTTAATATAAGATTTTAACAAGATTCAAAATTCAAAAGTGACTCTACCAAACTTTTGATACCATGGAAGTAATTTTGGTGTAGGCTTCAAATTGCTTATGACCTTCAACTATACTAGTGATCATGCTTTGTGTTTGTTGACAGGTACATATGATCTTCTCCTTTGCTTGAAATAGATATTGATGATCTTGTGCCTTTGTAGGAATGATTTGGACCGATTTTGAAGTAATCTTGGACTGATCTTAGGCTTTGTAGGAGTATATGATCTTTTGGCCTTCTTCTCACTTCTAATTAGAAATAAACCTTTTAGAGACTTCAAAATATAACATTATCTTTTTATCTGCAACTTGATACCATCCTTTTTTATGTGATCGTCTTTTCCTTTTTCCTTGTTTAGATTTCTTGTTTAGATTTCTGAATTGGGAAGAAAGATGCCTCCTCCAACTTGAATATTGTTCAATAGTTGTTGATGCTAGTATTTCTTTGATGCTTTGTTGATGCCAATTGGGAGTCTTCCATTGTATTCTTATGATAATTTGATTGTTGACTTGTAAACTAGCTTTTTTTTGTTTGAAAAGTACACTTGAACTCATTCCTTATTGAATAAATGATCATAACACCTTACCTTTATTTTTTTATTTGGATCAAAAACCTTTTTGAATCCTTCTCCTGGTTCATTATGAAATGATTTTCATTGTTGAATTGATCCTCGTGAATGGAATAAGTCTTAATTATTTAGAAAATAAGAATACGTGTGCTTCTACTAAACTGAAGAAAGGTTTGTTGCTTCTATTTGGAACAAGAGTCAAGTGCAGTGAAAGAGAGTTGTTATATGAACAAAAAACATAAATCTTCTTCTCTTGAAACAATCTGACTTGTTTGAATCCCCTTTTATTTTCAAAATATGAAAAAGAACTGCAAATTGTTGTTTAGTAAACTTTAGAACAAGAAATGATTGTTGCAAGTTGTTTTTGATACCATAAACCATATAGTCTTCACACATAACCCCTGCTGGTATAATTCAATCTATGTGAATGGATTTAATTGAATTTGAACATAGAAATAACTCATTGGACTACCGACCAATAATGTAAATCGTTAACCAATGCGAGACAACTCACCATTGATGAAAATGAGTGTCAAGGTACATGAGTACATCCTAACAGGAATGAATGGATGTGTTGGAGTCGAGTCACCTGCAAGATTTGTCAATCAAGAGACATTAATGAATTCTCATTTTTGAAAGGTTTTTCATTGATGTATGCAAGTCCCA
>ML784631.1:755751-767752 GCA_009831015.1 Picea engelmannii | reverse complement strand
GTACTGTGTATGTGTGTGATTGTTTATTTATTACTGCTCATTATTGGATAATAATTCTACATTGATATAACATTTGAAGAAAAAGGATTATAATTACGTTATTACTGATTCACCCCCCCTCTCAGTAATCCAACATCAACAATAATTCTCCAATGAGAGGCCATGTGGGCCACCCTGAGGCTAGCCAGGGAGATTTGGAGAATCAACCAATCCTATAAGGTATTAAAAAAATCCAGGGGGAACGTACAACCTCTGTGAGTCAAACAAAGAGTTAAGACGAACAATATGCTATATGATCTTGTGAGTCTAGCCACGGTAAACGAATAAACCTTTTAACTCTAAGACAAAAGTCGATATGTAAGTCTAATGCAAAAGCTAGGGGGAACGTACAACCTTTGTGAGCATAGACATACTAGTGAAAAATTTAGGGGGAACGTACAACCTTTATGAGCCTAGTCAAGCCCTATGAGCCATGAGAAAAAGTTAGGGCATCTAACAAAAGTTAGGTTGAATGTAAAATTCCTATGAGTTAGAAACAAACAATTTTCCTTGTGGAAATAATGTAAATGTATTGATCTAGTGCATTGGCACATGTAACATTATCCACCATGAAAATAAATTCAAATTTCCATGTATAAAAGTCGAGTTGAATGTCTAGTTTGAGTGGAAAACTCAAGTTGTAAAAGGTCAATCTGCATGTCTAGTTTGAGTTTTCAAACTCAAGTTGTAAAAGTCGAATTGCTTGTCTAGTTCGAGTGTTCAAAGCCAAGTTGACAAGTCATGTTGCATGTTTCATGTCAAGTTACATGCATGTCAAGTTGCATGCATGCATGTCAAGTTGCATTGCATGCATGTCTAGTTTCATGTCGATTTGCATGTCAAGTTGCATCTTGAGTTGGCATGCCATGCAACATCAAGTCTCAAGGATGAGTTTCTGTGACATGCAAAGTTTAGTTACAAGTCGAGTTGATTTGGGAATTCAAGTCCAAAAGGCGGGTTGTAATGGCATGCATTCTCTCCCTAATTCGAGTTAACTGCTCACTCCTTCCTATACCTAGTATAATCAAAATTCAACCCTCATTCTTCACATAGTTGTTATGTAGCATAAGAGAGAAAGGGAAAAGGAAGCGAAGGAGTCTAAAGACAATGAAAGACTTTTGCTAGAAGTGTTGGTTTATAACTGTAGAAAAGGACATCAAAGTTTTTCAGTGTTTGCAGGTCATACAGTTAGGTCTAAGTCTTACTTGGAAAGCTCATTCAAGATCATAATTCATGGTGGTTCTCTGTACATGATCTTACATTATATTTTCAATAAAGGAAGATTAGTTGTTGGGGTTTTCTTCCTGTATAGGGTTTCCCCAGGGTATACGTGTTGTTAATGTGCATGCTTGTGGATCCATGTGGTTATTGTTATTTGGTTTTTTATTCTACATTATTGAAATGTATTAAGCAGAAATTGAAGTATTGCAGAAATTAAAGAAATAATATGCAGTTTAAATCAAGCTCAATAAATTAACAATATAGTCTTCCACTTGTTTCTGCATGGATTACCCAAATTAACCCATAGGATTACCTTTCTTTGAACATACAACATTACCCTAATTAACCCTATCGGAATCAATGATTTTACTAGTATGGAAACCTATGGTTAACCCTATCATAATCAATGGTATTACTCATTGTGAAACACCAGGACTGAGATTATATCAAGCTATAACACTACTTGGATTCTATCAATGGTTAAATTACTAGCTCTGTTCTATCAAGTTGTAACACTAATTAGTACAATGGTTCTACTTCGTTACCATTATCCTGTTAGTATCATAGTAAGCGCATAATGATTACGACCATAGTGTTACTCTTTCACACTTTTATTATGATCTATTACTATTGGTATACTATCTAGGCATTATAGGGGCATGTTTGGAGTAAAATGACACATGCCAACAAGTGGCGGTAATGGGACACGATGTTGGTTGGAAGACCCCGGAACTGATGCTATTAGAAACAAACTCAATCCTAAGGCATACTAAGGAGAAAAAACATCACATGCTAATTAATATAGGATTCAAGCATGCAAACAAACCTTCTCACAAAGAAGCACTAGTTGGTGATGGAATCCAACATCACAGGATCGATGCGTGAGGGGGATGAGTTTTGGTGGGTGGGAAAGTTACATTGAAAACCTACTTAACAAACTTACGCCCTAGTGCAAGGTACCTCACTGAGTAGTGGGAAACCCTTCAAGGACTTTGAGTGAGTGTAGCCAACGTCGATCCCAGGTATAACACCACCTTCTCTGTGTTGTCACCTTGGGGAGGAAGTCTAAAATATTATCACCTCTATGGTGCCACCTATTATACCAAAGCAGAGGGGGGATAGTTGACAGTCTAGTTTACATGAAAGGGAAAGGTAACTAAGCCCAAAACAACTTTGATAGATTCCTCACACAGAGGGGTTTCTCCCAAGTGATCCTCGTAATATGTGCAACCACTACACCAAGACCAACAAAGAAGGGTTGATTACTCTGTCGGCCCCAATGCGACCTCGTGCTTGACCCTTGTATTAGAAGGGATTCCCAAATTCAGTGATATAGCAACTGGATTTCACTCCCTAAATCAAAGCTCTATGTTTTTTTAGCATCTTTGGAAAGTTATTCTAACAATATTATTCCAAATATCTACACCTAAGATAAGATGGGTTTGAAGATCCCTAGAAATTAAAGTTGCTAGATAAATTTTAATTAACCCTTGATTTTAGGTTATTGTTACTCAAAGGAGTGGTCGTGAAACTGATGGTGTTTCAACTCGACTCTTTAAACCATGCAAGAGGAAAATGAAATGCAAGAATTTCAACTTCGATGAAAACTAGCTATGGGAAGGAGCAAGAGGTTTCAAGAAAATAAATAATTTCTTGATTGATTACTATGTGTGCACTACTAATGACAAAAAGTATGAGCTAATTATCCATATAAATGGAAGCAAAATGACCCAAATTTTAAAAATACCATGCAAATGTCATAGTTCACTTAGTACACCTATACAACACTGAATCAAATGTCATCATTTCTAACATAGTAAACTTTTATGATTATAGAGACCACCATAATACCTATATGAAATAAATGTTACTTATGGTTGAAATATGTGACGAATGGGTGTTTCCTTGATGAGGGACCAAAACTATTATAATAAAAAAAAATCCTACTAGAAAAGTGCTTTGAACATGTTGATAGCTAACCATTTATAATCATATGTTGATGGCTTAAAAATAATGAAAAATAGTCATATTACATGTTTATTTGTATTCAACTAGATCTAGCTATGGTCATCATGATGTACAAATTCTCCACAATGTGGTAATGAGATTTGGTCGGGCATGGGAGAAACCATTAGGTTATAAATAAATATTGGAAATATCTACCAAATGTGAGCTCACCCACTAATGATTATGATTGGTACCAAGGTACTGAGTGTGAACCCATAAGTACAAGTATGGTCAAAATGTTCTCCATGAAAGAGAAAAGAGACCATAACTTCCATTAGTGGGAAAGATTTAAGATCCCTTTTAAATCTTATACACCCATTTTCCTATTATTATGCATGGATCATTGTTTATGCCTTCAAATCAATTTATAGTGTCATTTTTCCTCATGTTATTGATACCCATTACCCTTATAGGGGATCCAAGGACTCCCAAACTCCTAGGATTTCTCAACTCTTGGCAACATGATAATGATAGAACTAGTTCTTTATGGACAACTTTGTGCATCAATAATAGGAGTTTTATTCCAAAATTATGGAAGACGTGATGGCCATGTTCCAAACCCTACGATGGGGTCTCCAACAATCACATGTCCACACTCAAGAGGTTTTTTACCCCTTTGATGATGATATCCACACCTCTTACACATGTCCATGTTCACCATCATGATCCAACATCTTTCATCATGTCTAACTATCCTCTTCCAAATTCACACACACATAAATAATTTCATGAGCTATTGAAACCCCAATTGTAGTTCATCTATGTGCTTGTTATTTTTTTAGAATGAAACCCTTTTCCAATATTGTAGTTTTCCAAACTAGTGATACAAGTTAGAATTTTACATGTAAACTACATTGAAAGAATGTAATGTTTGAGATTCATCCAACATTCATCTCCTCGCCATCCTCTCAAGTATTTTTTCCTTCAATTGATCTCTCTTATTTTGTTTATTCAGTGGTACTTTCACAATCTTCCACTCTTTCAAAAACCTATAAAAAACTCATGGGACCATCTCATAAGTAACTTGCACACTTAATAAGGGAGGAGTAATCCTTGTACCAACTGATCTTCCAAACCTTTATTCTATTTCACCTAAGAACTCACTCAATACACATTCATTGTAAAGAAAAAAGAGTTACGCCTTACAACACAACTTGTGAAACTCCTATTGTTCATGTCCCTTCTACAAGAAACATAGTGTCTTTTGCATCAAAGTTTTCTCTCTATCCTATATTTCAACACGTTTCTACTAATATTGTTCTTAAATAGGGAGGAAATCAAATTATTTTCTTCCATCAACCTCTTTCCTTTAACAGATCATTCTGCAACTGGATCAAGCACTCCCGTTTTAGTAGAAACATGGGTCTATACCAAGTCCACAACTACACAAATCCCAAAGACTATTTTGTGCTATGTTGGAAGGGTTTTTTACCCCAACTAAAATGGAGATTGGGGACAATTTCCTCTAAACATGGATCTGCTTCATTTGTTTTTGGATTTGCTTCATTCATGCTCTTATTGCATTCATTGTTATTGGATTGAAGGAACTTATAAATACCATTACAAGTGGTATGAGAGCCGTGATTTGGGAAAGTGGGAGAATATGTTTTTGTAGATTTAGAGCCATGTTTTTGTATAATGTTTGTAGATAAAGAAATAAATTATAGTCAACCTCATACCATTAAAAGGAGAGTTTTAATGATGTTTCCGAACAGTGGTTATATTAGTGATTCTGAGCAATGTCAATGAAGTTGTGACCATTTTAAGTTGTGGCGTCAAAACCATAATGAAAAAAGGATATCTACCAAAGATTTATCCATTATAAATTGTGATATTTTGGAATCCTCCAAGTCGCAATCATTTCCACCCAAAATAAAATAGCTACGATGTGGGGTAATAGTAGGGGCCCAAAAATGTCAGGAAAGAATGAAAACACTAAGGATAATTCAAGCCTATCTTCTGAAGAGGTGCAATCAACAATCAATAGTGTAAAAAATCAATGTACATAGTTCTTTATCGAGTGAGTCCAAGGAATTGAAGATAAATTCACAAAACAAATGCAAGATTTGAAGAACCAAATCATAGAAGATAATGCTCATGTTTCCATAGAGATCATTGAAAGTGAAAATAATCTTCTAGAGATATTGCAAGCAATAGAGAAAAAAGTTTCTAGTAAATCCAGTCCATCCATTAATGATGGACATAATTTAGTTCCAATTTAGGCTCCAACAACACCAACTACTGTCCATGGTTTACATTACCAAAAATTGAACTTAGGAGGTTTGATGGAAATGATGTATAATCATGGATCAACCAAATGGACCAATATTTTGAGCTCCACCAAGTTCCTTAAGATGGATGTGTGACTCCTACTTTATTTTATCTTAAAAAAGAGGCCTATCAATGGACCCAATGGGTGCTCAAAATAAGATCGTGAGGAAGGGCATATTCATGGGATGAATTTGTTGGTGGCATGATGGCTCATTAAGAAAATATATGGACCAAGGATTGTTTTAGCCAAGTAAATAAGCTACACCATGTGTGTTCAGTTATGGAATACAATATGCAACACCATTGGATATCTACATGAGTCAATAATTTGGATGAGGATCAACTTATAAATTGCATATTAGAGTCTTGAAGGATGTGATTTATCAGAAGGTCAAATTTCACCACCTAAAACCATGAATCAAGCCATCTAAATGTCTAAATGCATTGAGGTAAAACTCTAGGATACCTACAAATTCTAAGGATGTTCATTAGGGTCATGAGAAAGAGACATAACCATTATTATTGCATCATCACACATGACTCATTTTTCCCCACAACAAGCAATTCCAAAACGTTGAACCAAGGGATTTTCCTAATTTTATGATAGCATGTGGTCCTAGGATCACAAATGTAGGCAAAATCATCTCATGGTCATTGAAGATAACACAAATGCATATTTTGAAGAGGAAAGAACCTTCAAAACCATTTCGTAGAAAAAGCCACAAGCACCATATCACTACATTCCCTATCAAGTATCAACGCCCCTCAAATACTCAAAATTTAAGGAGATGTCAAGAAGACAATGTGGTTGCGTTGATTGACACAACGAGTACTCAAAAATTCATTGATAGGAAGTTGGTGGCACCCCTGAATTAATTTACTTTCCCCGTATCTAGCTTTCAAATCATGAGCATAGATGGGAATGTTGTACCATGTGGAGGTAAATGTCATACCATTAAATTATCCATAGGTAACTTTTTTGTATTCTCTGATGTATTTTATTCTTATAAGAGGAAAATAATGTTTATTAGGTGGACAATGGATTGAGCAATTAGGAACTTTTTGGATGAATATTTAGGAAATGTTTCTTACCTTTGTCAGTGTTTCATGGAAAACTGCACAGGAGATCTAGATAAAGCAAGTACAAACAAAGCTTATTAAGAAAGTAAGAGAGATTCAATATGGAAGAATGGGAAAATATATTCACACTACTCCAATGAGTTGATGATTGATACATAGATCATTATCAATATGATACAATGAATGAGTGGAATACACTCATATATAGGGCAAGACATTCCATAATTAAGAAAAGAAATCAAGCAGTTAGCTTTCCTTAGGAATGCATGCATGCATAATAGTGATGGTAAAAATAGAAAGTGTAATATAGAACTAGTCAGTTAACTCCCACTGAACTAGTGTGTCGAAAATAGAAATTTCTCCAACACCCCCCCCTGAACATCACTATGGAGTAAAAAATGAGTCCCGGCTACTAGGCCATTTTAGGTACTCATGTACAATGCAACTAATGAACAATGAATAAAAGTGAGGAAAGAGGGAAAACCATGTGGGAACAAAACCGACCCCCCTAAAAAGATAATATATCAAAATAAGAAAATAACAGCTTCTAGACAACTATGTTCTTCACTGCAAGACAATCCCGCAAAGTCTGAAACTTGTTCTCACTGAAAGTCTTCGTAAAGATGTAGAAATATTTATGGATCTGATGAAGTCCTTTGGCAACCTGGCAGGCCTTGTACCTCTTGATCCCGTGGACCCATCTGCACCTAAAAATATTCCTTTCTGGTGGACGTGGAACTAGATTCCAAGTTTGGTTATGTAGGAGTGAGTCATACTCGTTCTGCATGGTTGCTTGCCATAATGGATTTCCCACAACCCTATTATAGTTATGTGGATTAGTAGATTGAACCATATAGCAATGCATGGGCATCACAGGTTCTAAAGCTGAAAATACATGAGAAGGCTCCTCATGCTAAGATTGAGCCATCCTCGAATCCAATGGATTACCTGCAAGGTTTCCTGTGGCCTGAAGTGTGGTTTGTGCCTTCTTGGGCATCTGCTAAAGCTTCAACGTTGGCTTCTTATCTGGCTGTACTACCTGATTATTTCCATGTACATAATCTGAGTGTATGGAATAATCTCTAATGTATGAAACTGATGGAAGAACAAGAGTATATGCATGTTGCACTGGAGGTGCATGCAAAGTGCTCTCTTTATGTGTAAGTAGAATAGAGGATTCATTGTCATAAAACTTAATGAATGTATACAACCTTGACTTGTGATCCACCTCACTAATTGCAATGATGGAATTGTCATGCATGTCAATTACTGAAATTGAATTTGATGTAAATTCAACCTTTTTACCTTTCTGAGTGATCTGATAAACTAAGAGAAGATTCATAGAAAGCTTTGGAACATGTAAAACATTCTCAAAACTGCCATTGTGGAGTTCCACTCTCCCTTCTCCTGCTACTGATATTGGAGTATCATCCCCCATGAGAATAGGGGGCCTTGAGCATGGACTCAAGGAAGAGAAAACTTCTTCTTTAGCTACCATATGATGGGATGCACTAGAATCTATAATCCTTGAATCAAATGAGGAATTAATTGCAACCAGAGCATGATGATTACCTTTCTTAGGAGAAATATCTTCTTCCTTCCGCTTCTTGACTCCCTCTGGAATGAAGTTTCCAAGGTTGTTCTGCTGAAGTGCATGTACCATAAGATCGATTTGTTTCTTCATGCATGTGGATTCTTCACGATTCGGTTTATTGCAATATGTGCACTACTTTCCCTTCTTCTTATTCCCTTTGGAATTTGAAGAATATTTGGAACCTGAAGAATCCTTGAAGGGTTTGGAATATCCCTCCTTCTTTGACTCTAGATATAATAATTCCTTTTGTTTCTGCTTTGATTTCTGATTGTATGACCCTTTTCCATCATGCATGGTGAGTGCATGTGCTTTGGGATCTTTCATGAGGCCCATCTGTATGATTTTTGTATTCTCTTGTGTAAGAGACTCAATGAACTAAGCCAACGTAGGCATTTTCCAATTTGTTCCAAAAAGACATCTACAGAATGGAAATTGGAGACATATACAACATATTATGGTCCTAGCTTGGACAAGATTGTTAGAATAAGTTGTTTCTCTTGTGTAGACTTATCAATACCACATTCACCCAAGCTTAATAGAAAAGATTTAAATTTAGTAAAAAACTCTTGTATATTATCAAAACTTTTAAGGTCTAAGGTATTCAACTCTATCTCAAGCATATGACCTCGCATCTCATTCTGCTTTCCAAAGAGTCCTTCCAAGGTGGTCCAGATCTCATTTGGAGTCTTGCATGCGGAAACATGAAACCACAAATCAATGGAGATTAACTCAAGAAGTAGTCATGTGGCCTCATCCTTACGATTCACTCATCTCATCTTCTCAATCACTTATGTAGGTTATGTTTTTGTCACCATTGTCAAATTATATAGTCCTTTTATTTTGAGTTGGAATGTCGCCTTGGGATTCCAATCAAAATAATTGTATGGTGTGAAGATTACCACCAAGTTTGACTATATAATAGTTTTCATATCCATCTCTCCCACTGTTTCTAAGAACCCCTAAAAATTTACTCTCAATCTGCAAGTGAAAAATTAAGAAATCACAATAGAAATGACACTTTAAGTGAAAATTCGTATCAGTTTCAAGAGATGATATTGTGACTTACTTTCTGAGCAAACGGTGAGGAATCTCGCCTAACGGTTGAAAACCCACTTCCAAAATGGGTCGATTTACTTTTCACATGGGCCGTTTCCTAAAACAATTAATATTTTTGGGAGCAATCACTGTAGAAAGGTACGGCCACAGATTCGTATCAGTTTCAAGAGGCTATCTTGCGGCTTACTTTCTAAGCAAACAATGAAAAATCTTGCCAAACGGTTGAAAACCCACTTCCAAAATTGGCCGATTTACTTTCTTAGTGGAACGTTTCCTCAAAAACATAATATTTTGAGAGGAATAACTGCTAAAAGGTACAACCACGGATTTAGCTTGCCGAAACCTTGATTTTCCTTATTCTTTGGCTTGTCTGGATTGCTCCAAGCAGCATAGCTCTGATACCATGTTAGTATTTAATGGAAACCTGCATAGGAGATCTAGCTAAAACAAGTTCAAACAAATCTTATCAAGAAAGGAAAAGAGATTCAATATGGAAGAATGAAAAAATATATTCACACTACTCCAATGAGCTCATGATTGATACATAGATCATGATCAATAAGATACAATGAATGAGTGGAATACACTCATATACAGGGAAAAACATTCCATAATTAAGAAAAGCAATCAAGTAGTTAGCTTTCCTTAGGAATGCATGCATGCATAATAGTGATGGTAAAAATAGAAAGTCTAAAATAGAACTAGTCAGTTAACTCCCACTGAACTAGTGTGTCGAAATTAGAAATTTATCCAACAACCTTTACTTATGAAGGTAAGACCTATCACCTCCAAGGCCTAATGTGAAAACCAATTCATTAGCTCCATTGAATGGAAAAACTTTTCAAGAAGGGGACAACCAATTTAGTGTCTTAAAAGTATTCCTTATAAGTTCACGAGGAGCCTAAAGTTATTCTGGAAAAATTATAGGATGTCCTTCATAAAAATGCTCAAGTATTTAAGGAGATCCCTCACAAATTTCCTCCAATTAGAGAGAAATAATATGCTATTGGTGTAATTCCAAGTAGTCCTCCACCCAATATTATACCTTGTCATTATCCAAGTGCTAAAAGGGGAAATATGGAGAAAGTGGTTAGAGACATATTAGAGGTAGAAATCATACACCCCAATAAGAGTGGTTTCTCTAATATAATGATCTTAGCTAGAAAGAAGGATAAACTTAGGAGGTTGTGCCCATACTACATGAAATTCAACATAACCACACTTAAATATAAGTTTCACATTCCTTCCATTATTGAATTATTAGATGAATTACATGTTGTAGTTTATTTTACAAAGCTTGATTTCCACTCAGGATATAATCAGATTTTCCTTAAAAAACAAGATATGCCAAAAACAACTTTAGAACTCATGAAGGCCACTATGAATTCCTAGAAATGTTGGTTGGTCTCATTAATTCTCCCTATACTTTTTAATGTCTTATGGATTATATTTAGAGGCCTTTCCTTAGATTTATTTTTTGTTTTCTTTGACAACATTTTGACATACAAAGAATTTGTTGGAGATCATATGGTACATGTGGATAAGGTATTGCATATGCTTTAAGATAACAAACTTTATGCCAAGAAGTCCAAGTGCACTTTTAGGTTACAAGAAATGGAATACCTAGAACATGTGGTATCAAATGAAGAAGTAAAGGTAGATCCACAAAAGATAAAAGCAGTAGTGGATAGTCCAATACCAAATAACATCAAGTTCCTTTGAGGTTTCCTTGGCTTGATAGGACACTATCACCATTTTTTCATCAATTATGCTTAGATTATTGCACCTCTAACATACCTATTAAATAAGAACTAATTTTCATGGTTATATGTGGCAATGTAGACATTCCAACAATCCAAAGAGGATTGCACCTCTACTCCAATTCTTGGCACCCCAAACTTTAATAAGACATTCATAGTGGAATGTAATGCCTATAGCTAGGGCATTGGAGTAGTTCTTATACGGGAAGGTTGTTTGTTGGATTTTGAAATTATACAATAGAAGGAAATACTATATCTCATCCAATATATGAAAAATAAATGTTTTTCGTTGTTCGCGCAATTAAGTAATGACATCAATATATCTTGTATGAGCTTGGGTTAGAGCACTTACTGGAATTATCTTCTCAGAGCAGATATTCATTCCTAAATGTTCGCATCCTCAAAGCTATGGAGGGGTTATGGGGGAGGTCGAGGAGGTTGAGGGAGAAGCCATGGATGTTGAGGAGAGGTAGTGGCTTGGTGGAGGAGCTGACATGAAAACAATTGCAATGTGAGAAGAAGCATTGGGTTTCTAGCCTCTAATTTGCAAGGAATCCCCGATAAACAACAAAGAAAATAACTCATAGCTTGTAACTAATTAGTGAAAAACTCAAAGATTGGATAGCTTGTAACTATGAAATTACTGATTTTGGCGGGAAGATGTTAACCCTTGGGTATCTCCACTCCACAATTGTTGTTGGGTTTGGCCGGATAGGGCTCCTCTTCCTTTGTCGGTGTCCAAATTTGTTGGATAGGGCCTCCTTCGACTCTCTCTGTCGTTGTCGAGGGGATTTTCTATGCTCATCACGAGGTTTTGTGTCTATGCTAGTCTTGGCTGGAATGGGTGTTGGCTTCTGCTCTGCTAGTCATGAATGGGCGTGAGTTCATTGAAATTTGGTTTTAGCTTTTTTTGTTTTTGTTTTTATGTTTTGTTTATTTTTTGTTTTAAATTTTATTGTATTTAATATAATTA
>ML784631.1:697191-743892 GCA_009831015.1 Picea engelmannii | reverse complement strand
GCGTACTATCTTCAAAAGTGTAATTTTGAGAAGCTGATGAGTGTAACTTTCTTCATGAAAATGATCTTAATGAAGAGTCAGATCTTCCATCATCATGTCATTATCATGTCATCATCTTGATAACCAAAAATGAGGATAACAGGGGGACCAAATCAAAGTTGGGTTCCATTGGCTTAAGACATGTGAGAAGCCTACTATGAGATTTTTCAAAGCTATGACTTCCAAGGAATTTTTTAAGCATATTAAGGCCCTCAAATAAAAAACAATAGAATAATTGACCAGGGGAACATTGAAAAGGAGTTTGTTAATCATTACAAATTGGTTTTTCAATCTCAAGGAATTATAACAAATGAAAGAAAGGTGTCTATGCAAACTTGTGTTGATGTAGTCCCGATAAAGTCAATGCAAAAGGAATAATGGGTATGTGATCAAAGGCTTATAATTTTGGATGAATTGATTACTACCCCCAAAGAGATGGTTGATGATACATTTATCACATGAGACTACTTTCCATATGAATTTATAAGGCTGCATAAGAATTTGTAGGTGTTAACTTTCTCCAAGTTTTAGAATGAACTATGCACTTGGTATTCATATCACTAAAGGTGTAATCAATCTCATTCCATTGTCAAGAGACCCAAATATTATAATAAGCTATATACTCCCTAAATGTCTCATACAAAATTATAGCTAAAGAATTAGCCTTCTATATGAAGCACAAATACCAAAAATCATTAAACCAAGGTAAACAAAGCTTATTAGAGGCCAATATATTTTGGATAGTGTTATTTTATTTTGGGAAGGTATGGAACGAGCCTGAAGCTAGAGATTTTTCATCAAGATTGATTTTGAAATATCCTATGATAGGGTAAAGTGCCCCTTCATCCTCACCATGTTGAAGGAGCTCAAATTTGGCCATCGATTTATCAAAGAAGTCAAAACCATATGTTTTGAAGCAATAACTTGCCTTTTTATTAACCAAGTCAAATATGAGGAAATAGGCCTCTTCCACTCTAGTCACCAAGGATTCCCTTTTGCACTAACCCTTTATGTGATGGTTATTGAAACCCTTAATATGGATATAAGTGGTTTTCAAAGAAACCTATCCTTGTGGCCAAACTCAACAAAGTTCAGAGAACCAAGTTTATGGACAAGACATGGTTATAGTACATCCATGTGTAAATGGCACCTTGAGCCTAAAAAATATTTAGGATGTTCCTTACTACATGGATTTTTATTCCCATACTAAGTGAACATTGCATTATTTAGGATGGTCTCTCGACCTGTTTTCCTAACTTGGTGTCTATGCCATATTTGGCCTTCAAGCCATCCTTGATGCATGCGCCATCTCTTTTTGCTCCTTATGTACTGACTTTTTCTTCTTCTAATCCTTCTTATTCTATTCTCAATCATTATTCTTCTTTAGATAATGATAGTGAGGGTGAAAACATTATTTCCTACTCAAACTCATCCTATAAATGAGGAACATGAACTTGCACCAACTCCATATCTTTCTTGATGGGTTTTTACAACAAGGGAAGCCATCGATGATCTAGTTGGTATATTTCTTATCAACATTGAACATGTTCATAGTTATAAAAATCCTCTTGTCCTTTGGTTCAAGTTCCAGAGACTCCAAATCCAAAAACATTTAAAGAATCTCTTGGCCATCCAAATTGGTATGCAACAATGAAGGAAGAATTTAATTATTTGATGACAAACAATACTTAGGATCCAATCTGTCTTCTGAAAGGAAGAAAACTTTTCAAATGAAAATGGGTTTATAAGACCAAGTATGCCACAGATGGTAGTGTTGACCGACACAAATCTTAGTTAGTTGTTAAAAAAATTTGACATGTAGAAGGAATTGACTACAATGAAACCTTTACCCTCTGTTATCACATGTGAATTTGCTCTTTCAAAATTTTGAAATTCCTCATCCAATGCTAATCAATGCCCTTGGCCTCTTGGCATTTTTGTGACATATCTAACCCTCCCTCTTCAATCTCGCCAACTCCTCGCCATTTTCATTCCGATTATGTTTTCGTATTATCATGGAATATATATATATATATATATGACATTAAAATAAAATTATCATGATTTAATTGCTTTTTAAAAGCAATTAAATATTTATAGCTATTATTATTTCAAACAATATTTAAAAAAAATACATTTTTTCTTTATTCTCCTTTCCATAATTTATTTTATTGTATATAGTGGGGAATAAAAAATTGTCTCGACGTTATATTTAAACCACAGTTCACATAATTAGAGTAAGTCAAACCAAGCGCCAAGCCACCAAGGAACCATAACGAGCCCACGAGTCATCCATTATGCACTATGCGTCAAATAGACATGTGAGTGTCAAGCCCTATAAAATGTTGTGAAGTTTTTATTCTGTTGCATGTGGGATATCCCCTCTACATAAAAAAATGAAAAGAAATGGGTGTCAGTGCTCTGTCCACACATAAATGGGGGTTTGAAGCAAATGCAACCATGAGTAATCCTAGGTCGTGAGGAGGATACACAAATGCCAACAACTTGAAGGGTTATTGTCTAAGCATTCCCATAAATTAAAAATGCACCGAGACCACAATTATGCATAGAGAAGCGATTGATGGGAGAATGCATCACTACATGTATCTACACATGATGTCAATGTTTTAAACTTCTATGAAAAAAATTGACCCTACCATGAGTTTGAACAATTACTTGAACGCTACAATAAGATTGTTATGCATCTAACAATTGGTTGGTCCTACAATTTTTACTCCAGTCATTGAGGGTTCAATGAGCGTTGGTCAGTATCATGTTGTTCTTCTTGTGGTAGATAGACAAGTAACCAGGAATAGTGATACAAGGTCCGAACAGTTAAGCTCACAATAAAAGAAGACAATCAATGTTATAGATACTGCAAGTTATTATACTATGTCAATAATACAAGTTGGAGTTGGTGATAGACCATGGGATGTGATGTAGGAATTTGATAATTTTCAGTTCGTAAACTTTACAAGAATTATGTCAAAAAAATCTTCCATAGTCTGCGAAAGAAGCAACATTTTTACTTGTTTCACTTATCAAGATTCCATTTCAGTATAGAGCAACAATCAAGCTCAATATTTTGGGTCAACGCATAAGAAGGGTTCCAAATATAGTGCTACATAATCCTTCTTTTCCAATGATTCAACATGATGCTACATGATACAGACAAAGATCATATAAGACTGGACGACATCCCCAACGAAGCAAAATTATTTGAATTGGCTTCTAAATTCTACTATGGAGTGGTAGTGGGCTTGAATTCATCAAAAAAATTGAGGAAACATTGCTCACATGGTTCATGAAGGTGCACTTGGAAATGCAGAAGCCATTTTTGCAATGCATGTGGGACCTGATGTTTCGGTTGCCAAGGAAATTACATTAAATGGTTGTTGCATCCTCTTTCTTTTGAGAAAGATCAATATTTGGAATTCAATCAATTGCAATGGCAGCATCCTTTGATACATATATAAGAAATATTGCAAGATCTTCAAGGAATTGCATTAGATAACTCTTATACAATATTCATACAACTAAAATTAGGACAGAGGCATGAAACAATCATAAACAGATCTTTCACAGCGAGCTCACGCTGCGAAAGTGTTGTAGGTGACAATTTCGCAACTAATCTTGCATTCATGCAACAAAACTGTGACAAAGCATTAGGTCAACATACAAATCAACATCTACTCATCTTTGTCTATGAGAGATGGTGTACATCGACTCCAGAATTCAAAAGTTATCATGATAGGGATTTTGAGATTAAGTTTGTTAGGGGATTATGGTGTATTTAATATAGTCAAACAAATGTCTAGTTTTCAAGAAAACAGTTCTAAAATTAGGACAGAGGCATGAAACAATCATAAACAGAGCTTTCACAGCGAGCTCACGCTGCAAAAGTGTTGTAGGTGACAATTTCACAATGAATCTTGCATTCATGCAGCAAAACTGTGACAAAGCACTAGGTCAGCATACAAATAAACATCTACTCATTTCCAGCTGTGCCGGATGGTGTACATTGATTCCAGAATTCAAAAGTCGTCATGATAGGGATTTCAAGATTAAGTTTGTTAGGAGATTATGGTGTATTTAATATAGTCAAACAAATTTCTAGTTTTCAGGAAAACAGTTCTAAAATTGTTTCTATCTTTATGTAACTAGACTTTATTTTGTAGGGAGTGATTGAGCTTGAATCCATGAGTTCAGGGATGAGCATTTTGTATATAGTTTTGTAAATTTCATGAGTAATTGGTTGGTTCGAGTGTGAGAAAAATACTATTGGTGTATATTGTACACATGTTTAGATCTTAATGAAATTATCAGTGCAGAAGTACATAATCGTCTTACCAGAGATTCATGTGCTAGTGTCTTGATGTTTGTGTGTTTTCCTTTGTCTATGCTTATTAATATCTTTGCATTTCTTTTGATGCAATCTTCTAGTATTTAATTGAAAATATGTGATTTGTAATTCATCTTGTGGCTGATGCTCTAAATTCATACGATTATCCACCCTATCCTCTAAAGTTATATGGAATTCATCATGTGTTAGATGCTCCATGTAATGGACTATTTTCCTAAATCCTCCACCATACTACAGTGAACTTAATGACAGAAAAGGAACTATCTACCTTGGCTCTGCTTCCTAGACTTTTCTAAAACCAATCACTGATATTTATCATTTATATTTGATTAGACTCCATGCCCAATGGATTCCTTCTCATCTCTTCCACCACTTTCATAATTTTTTCCTCAATTGCAGATCTGGCCATTGTACTATAATTTTAGTGAGAGAGCCCTCTCTGGTTGGAAAGTCCAAATTCCAACCCAAAGTGGTTTGAAGTTTACCTCCATGTTTTTTCCTTCACAGCCGGGGAAATTATGAAGTGATAACACCCTCATTTCCAATATGAATTACATATGCCTTGCCCTTTCCCTTTCCACCTCATATTGATGGGAGGTCCATGAAATGGATGTCAAACATACCTTCTTGCATGAGTATTTCCAAGAATAAATTTATATGGAACAACCTCTTGGATGTGTTCAAAGTGACTCCAGCCTTGTCTACCACCTCAAGAAATCCCTCTATGACCTCAAGTAAGCTCCTCAAGGTTGGTATGAAAAAATGGATTGGTTCCTTCTTGACTCTAGATTTTCTAGATGCCCCTTTTACCTTAATGTCTATACCAAGTGAGTAGGAAACCATATTCGCATACGTGTACTTTATGTTAATTACCTTATACTCACTAATAGTGAGCCCAATATTATAACACGTGTAAAAACCTACCTTAACCTTGAAATGATAGACTTAGGACACTTGCAATATTTTCATGGCCTCCATGTTTTGCAAATATGATAAGGTATTTCTCTTTCCCAAGCTAAGATAAGTATGCATGAAACCCTCTTCATCAATTTTACATGGATGATCGTAAACTGATCCCACCTCCCTTTCAATCTAGACTTAAAATTTTTCCATATACACCTCACCCAAAGTGGATGCCACTTTGTACCAATAGTTAGTTGGTATCCTTTTGTATTTAATTGATACCCACCTTGGCATCTCTTTTTTTCTTAGTATCATTGCTTGATACATGAAGAACCCCATGAAATCCATTCAAAAGTAGTAAAGAGGATCCTTTGACATTGCTAGGGTGTAATTTAGATTGGAATATACTATTATTCAAGGGGATCCTTTATGTTGGTTGGTTTTATATATTCCCACTAGGCCAATGACCCCGATGATCCAAAGTAAACAATTGATTATGTTTTTAGCTTTGATTTCAAACTCGTCTCTTGGGCTTGCAAGAAACAAAAATATCTTTCTATTTCTTTAGAAAATGTAAAGTAGTGAGCCATAACTCATGGAAGTCAAGAAGTTATTTGGCTTAGATAGATCTTATTTGATTTTGGAATACATTAGCAACATTTGATCAATATTTGGTGAAATATTCATAATACCATCCAACTCACAAAGGCACCTATTCAACATTAGTGCATTAAACACATTGAGTTACACATGCACTTCATTCAAAATATTTTTTAGGAAAGAACCCTTGAAGTTCTCTATTGTCATACATATGATCAAGTTGTTGACATTTTCAAGAAGCCCATCACAAAAGAAAAGTTTTTAAAGCTTCAATATTTGTTAGGATTTCAAGAATTTGTCATTAAGGGGGGATAATATATTTTCCTCCTTCCTTTTGCTTTTTTCACTTTGTAAATCCTTCAATCCTATCCCAAGTTATTCTTAAGTTTGGATGTTATGATATTCAATATTAGGATTAACTTAAGGTCAACTTGGTCTAACATAATGTGAGATTAAAGTGTGCTTTTGTACTTTACTAATATGATGATCACAGTCATGTCCTACACATGAGTGATCCAACAATTCAAATATCTCCTTGATATTAATGACACTTTATTCATGGCTTAGCACCCAATTGGTCCATGATCTATATTTAAAGGTCACGAAGAGTCATTTTTCAATGATCAATTGTGAGAAATGTTTGTGTAAATTATTATTTTTACATTAATCAATCACCTCAAGTGGTTTGGTTGGCTGCGGTCATGGGATATTTTCCTTTTTGATGGTTTTAACCATGTAAACACTAGTATAGTAATTTATGATATGTGTGTGAGCACTTGTCTTGAGGTGTTCGACCTGTGTGGATATACCCTATTTTTTGAACATCCTTCATGTTAACATATTTTCCAACATAAAAACTCTTCATATTATTAGTAGATTTACCTAATCCTATAGACTTGACATTGTTTCTTTTATTTCCCCCTTACTTCTATTTTATTTTCCTTTAATCTTTTCTACAAAGACACTTTCGAATGATCTACTATTGCTTCCAAATTACTTTTTCCATATGTTTTTATGCCCTTTTGTAATAATTTATATTTAAAGTTTGAACATAATTTTCAAAATATAGAGATAGACTCTTCAACGTAATTACTACCAAATATTTCTTGTCTACTTCTTTGCCAATTATTAATAGTTGATCATAGATGTATTTGAATTTTAACAAGTGTTCTAAAATTAAATCATGTTTTTCAATCTTCATAAAAACAATAGACTCTTAAGGTAAAAATACCTACATTCATTAGAAATCTCATATATCTCACTTGACCTTGTCCATAATCTAAAAGGGTCCTTTGAATATTTTGCTTGTGGAAACATATCATCTATTACATGTAACTTTATCAACATCATGACTTCTCTATCATGCAAAAAACTGCATAGTCATCCTTAGAGTCAAGGCCTCTCTTGTCCTTTCCTAAGAATTGCATGATCATGATTTTTTATTGTACCAACCAACAACATGCTAACATCAACACAAAACCATCATTTTGTTGCTAGTCAATAATAGTCTTTTTTTGCGAGCTAAACACTATATAGAAAGTGGATATCCGTGCAAATTTTTTTATTAAATTTTGGAAACAACATGTGGATAATTTAAATTTGAAACTTATAGCCCATCTTGAAACTTATAGTTCCATGCACAACATTAATTTGAGAAAGTTCAAACGAAACGAGGCTGGGATCAGATATATTGAGTGGGTGTGTGAGTCATCTTTGAGTTTGGAAACCCTCCCATATCGTTAATGCATGCATATTTAAATCTGACACTACCATGACACCATAATGATATTTAAATATAACACTACCATTACACCATAATGATGGCATCGATGCATGCAATACTTAGCGACATTTATACAACACCATCTTGACATGCATATTGTTATGGTGTTGATTAAACAATGAATGAAAAGAGGGATTTTTAATCAAAAATATGACACACATACATTGTATATATAATGTAGAACCTGAAAGAAAAAAAGAAAAAGGTTGATGCAAACTTAAAACTTGTGTCAACCAATTTGTGTACTTTGAAAGAAAAATAGGGTTTATGGTTTACATGATGAATTTATGATGGAAACAAGTGGGTGTGTGAGTCATATTTGAGTCCAGAAACCCTCCCATATCGTTAAGGCATGTGAATAGTCTATCCATGTCAAATTTCAGTGCATACAGAAACAGTTTGAAAAAAAATCAACGTTGGCCCCATTCACAGGTCATTGTTGCCCATGTCTAGTTCTAGTACAATGTATTTTTGTTGTTCCTTTTAAAATTCATTGGAAACACACGTTCCCACATCTAGTACTGCAAGGACATGTAATAACGTCGATAAAAAAGTACTATTTGATATAAATTGCACACGCTTCATAAGTTATTTCCTGTCTTTGTTTTTTTCTCTCATCTAAGTACTTCTTTGCTCCATAAATTAAAGACTATTAGTACGAAATTATTATTTAAATATGGCATTCCCTCTAGCGCCTTGTTCTTGCCACCAAACGCATGGGCCTAATTGGCATGATGTTGGTTTTTTACAACATAGGCGATGAAAATAAAGAGCACGACCATGACGATGGGTATATTCTTAGGAGTTCCATGCATGACATTAATCCGAAAAAGTTCGAACGAAACGAGGCTGGGATCAGATATATAGAGTGGGTGTGTGAGTCGTATTTGAGTTTGGAAACCCTCCCATATAGTCAATCCATGCATATTTAAATCTAAAACTACCATGACACCATAATGATGCCATCGATGCATGCAATACTTAGCGACATTAATACAACACCATCTCGACATGCATATTTTTATGGTGTTGATTAAACAATGAATGAAAAAAGGGATTTTTCATCACAACTATGACACACATATATTGTATATACAATGTAGAACCTAAAAGAAAAATGAAAAAAGGTTGATGCAAACTTAAAACATGTGTCAACCAATTTGTGTACTTTGAAAGAAAATTAAGATTTATGGTTTACATGATGAATTGATGATGGGAAAAAGTGGGTGTGTGAGTCATATTTGAGTCCAGAAACCCTCCCATATCGTTAATGCATGATAATAGTCTATCCATGTCAAATTTCAGTGCATATAGAAATAGTTTGAAAAAATTTCAATGTTGGCCCCATTCACAGGTCATTGTTGCCCATGTCTAGTCCTAGTACAATGTATTTTTGTTGTTCCTTTTAAAATTAGTTCGACACACATGTTACCACATATAGCACTGCAAGGACATGTAATAATTTCAATAAACAAGCACTAGTTTATATAAATTTCACAAGCTTCATCAATTATTTCTTGTCTTTGTTTTTTCCTCTCATCTAAGTACTTCTTTTCTCCATAAATTAAAGACTATTAATACGGAATAATTATTTAAATATGAAATTCCCTCTAGCGCCTTCTTATTGACACAAAAAACATGAGCCTAATTAGAATGAAATTGGGTTTTTACAACATAGGCGATGAAAATAAAGAGCATGACCATGACGATGGGTATATTGTTGGGAGTTCCATGCACGACATTAATCCGAGAAAGTTTGAACGAAACGAGGTAGAGATTGGATATATAGAGTGGGTGTGTGATTCATATTTGAGTTTGGAAACCCTCACATATCATCAATTCATGCATATTTAAATACGACACTACCAGGACACCAAAATGATATTTAAATTTGACACTACCATGACACCATAATGATGCCATCGACGCATGCAATACTTAGCGACATTGATACAACACCATCTCGACATGCATATTTTTATGGTGTTGATTAAACAATGAATGAAAAGAGGGATTTTCCATCACAACTATGACACACATACATTGTATATACAATGTAGAACCTGAAATAAAAATGAAAAAATGTTGATGCAAACTTAAAACGTGTGTCAACCAATTTGTGTAATTTGAAAGAAAAATAGGGTTTATGGTTTACATGATGAATTTATGATGGAAATAAGTGGGTGTGTTAGTCATATTTGAGTCCAAAAACCCTCCCATATCATTAAGTCATGGGAATAGTCTACCCATGTCAAATTTCAGTGCATACAGAAACAATTTGAAAAAACTTCAAAGTTGGCCCCATTCACAAGTCATTGTTGCCCATGTCTAGTCCTAGTACAATGTCTTTTTGTTGTTCATTTTAAAATTGGTTCGACACACACATTACCGCATCTAGTACTACAAGGAAATATAATAATGTTGATAAATAAGTACTATTTGATATAAATTGCACAAGCTTCATCCGCTATTTCTTGTCTTTGTTTTTTGCTCTCATCTAAGTACTTCTTTGCTCCATAAATTAAAGACTATTGGTACGAAATCATTATTTAAACAAAAAATTCCCTCTAGCACCTTATTATTTCCACCAAATGCATGGGCCTAATTGTAATGATGTTGGTTTTGAACAACATAGGCGATGAAAATAAAGAGCACGATCATGACGATGGGTATATTGTTGGGAGTTCCATGCATGACATTAATTCGAGAAAGTTCAAACGAAGCAAGGTTGGGATCAGATATATAGAGCGAGTGTGTGAGTCATATTTGAGTTTTGAAATGCACGTTCCCACATATTATAGTACTACAAGGACATGCAATAACATTGATAAACAAGAACTTGATAATTTGCACAAGCGCTTGATCATCAGTTATTTGTTGTCTTTATTTTTTTCTCTCATCTAAGTACTTTTTTGGTAGAATATTTTAGATATATTTTAGTACGTAATCATTATTTAAATATGAAATATCATCTAAAACCTTCTTCTTGCCACAAAACTCATGGACCAAATTCCCATGTTTTCAAACAGTTTCGACGAATATGTTATAGAAATGACAAACATGTTCATTGAAACTTCGTTGATGCAATACTATGACAACAAATGACATCTATGATCATGATGATATAAAAATGAATGAGATTCTATTGGTTTCAAGAATAATTTATCCTCTACTGAACAAGGAAAACCATGTGAAGGTGGAAGCTCATATGGCCCCTCCCCTCCGCCTCACATCACTCTCAATTCCCCAATACCCAATCTATAAAATAGAAAATAATCAAAAGAAACATAGTAAGATTCATGCATAGACACTTCCAAAACAAAAATTAATGAAGGTAAATGAAATTATGTGTTTGTAAATGATATTTTTAGTTTACCACGTACTCTAGTATGGAAACTATTTTCAGGTTTCACATAATAATTAAACTACATGTAAGAATACAGGATATAAAAAAGTCACATAAAACTTGAAAACATGTAATTAACTCATGACATAAGTAAATTATTTTAAGAGAATAATTCATACAAATTAAAATATATAGTTATGTACCTGATCCAACTCAACATATGTATCATCCTTCTTCTGAATCTTCTTCTTCATCGAACTCGGCATCTGTATCATCATCCGGTTCATAAATGATGTTTAAAGGATTGACGATATCATCATCATCATCATCATCAATGTCATTTTCAAGCATATTTTCATGGACATCATCATCAAGAACTACATTAATGTCTCCTACGCCTGGTTCATCTTCTCCATCTTCTTCGTTTGTTGACCCATGATCTTTCAGCTCTGTCTAATCTGGCACATCATCTTTTTCTTCAATATCATATTCTTCTTGTGCATGAGTATGCTTAATTGGCCTTCCTCTGGATCAGATCTAACAACAAATAATAAATCCCTCTAACATGGAACATTTGAGTAAAATAATCATTCACATTAGCTTGGGAAAACATAGCGATTATGTCTTCTTTCAAACACCGTGGTTTTAATCATTGGAAATATGTTGGCATGTTGAATAATGTTCTTTCATCATCGCGTTCATGCATTTGTAACCTATACCATATGACATCGAATATAACTGTTTTGAAGGAATTAAAGTCACACTCAAGTATATCATTCAAATACCCATAGTATCTATTTTCATATTCTCGGGGATGTCTGTCACTCCTAAATAAAACATTAGTGACCTGGAATATTGCAGTTATCCCACTATCATATTTTTTCTTGGTTTCATCCATGTGTTTGATACGAAATTTACGGCCATTGCACCACATAGCCTCGTGGTTTTTCAACTAAAATATGTCAGAAATGTAAAAGATGAATTTTCAATTAATAAACATATTTATATAACTTGTAAAGTATCTGAAAAATACACACCTACAGTCACATTAATATAATATAAAATAACTTAATAAAATGGGTGAATTTTCTTGCATGTCCATCTTTCAAACCATATGCTAAATCAATTTCCCTCTGCATAACATTGGTGTCACTGTTACGAAGAGATTCTCTAACCAATCCAGAAAGTTGTTTCCATGATAACCTACCACCCTGATGTTGTTTGCATCTTTCAATCCATACATTCATCCAGTCAATATTGCTTGTAATGTATAAATGTAGTGCATCCCAATCTTGAGCAACTGAATAAAAAAATCATAATTCACCAATATTAAATATTAGTTATAACCATGGTAAATATTAATAATTGATGAAATAATAGATATTAATATATTAATGAGTATGATCGTGTACACAAAAAACAAAAATTTATATGTAGTAATATAAATATCCACAATTATTAATATATTACCTCTCAATTTTTTCATTCTACCTTTCCCCAATAGGTGCTCCTGAACTTCAATTTTTTTTTATGGATTTCACATCCCAAATGTGATCCACTACATGCATAGCTAGAGCTTCTAATTTAGGAAGATATTGAATAATATACACCATGGATTGATATACCATATATCCCTCCACCATAGAATCCTCAGGATGTGCTCTTTTTCTAACCAAAGCCTTCAATAATTTCAAGTGCCTCTCCACCATCCACATTGACCTTGTGTGTACAGGTCCACACATTTCAATCTCCTCAACTTGGTGTATGAGGTAGTGTTCTTGTGCACTGAAAAATGTTGGAGGTAGATACTTTTGCATTTCACACATTAGCCGAGGAATTTCTCTCTTCCAATAATTTATAACATCTTCATGGATTTCTTTCAATGATAACCATCTATAGATCATGACAAAAGAAAATAACATGTTTCAACATTATAACATAACATAATATAGTACATTACAATTAAAACACATGTCATTAAGTACAACAACAAATTGAAAAAACGTTTTGCATATAAATCACAACTACTTACCTCATGTATTTGCCAATATCATATATAACTTGTTTGGCCTTGTTGTCAAAGTTGTTTAGAAAAGATAGCGGTAGAACATACTGTATCAAAAAAAATGAATGTTATTTGTTTCGACCAAAGTAGACAAAAAAATAAAAACTTAAAAGATGTATATGGCCAATATATAAATATGTATACCAAAATTATTACCTTAATGAAGGCATGCCAATCATGTGTTTTTACCCCACCAAATTCAGGTCCTTTCTTCGTTAAGATATTATTTATGCTTGAAGCAAAACTTGTGGGAAATTTAATTCTTTGAATGACCTCTTTTACATCATTTTTGTGTTTCTCTCTTAATAACCATGGAAGATAATTATTTCAGTCTACATCGCTATTTGATTGGATGACACTTCGCATTGCATGATTGGCTTCCTAAATGTCAGTACAAATTTTGACATTTTTTTCTTTATACCTCCCACCATTTATGATTCTCCATTACATTTATGTCACATTCTTCCCGATATGCATTGTATCATACAAATGAGCTATTTTTAGCTCCTCATAGTAGGGAAACCTCATGAATTAAGTGGGATAACATTTCATTCCTTGTGGAAGCCCATTATTAACACCTTCATGATGGTGGCCTTCATCACGAAGCATAAAATAAATAACAACAATTCAAATACGGTAAAATAAATTCAATAATTATTAAAATAAAAATTCAAAACATTACATATACGATACATAAATAAATTGTGTACCTTGATGATTCCTATTATATTCCAACCTCCATATGTGAGGTGTCATTCTTCGTGGTTTTAATCCAGTCTCTTCTTTCCCATTGAAAAGATGTTTTTCAGTAGTACGATACCTATGGTTCTTAGGGAGGAGGTGCCTATACTTATCAAATACCACCTTTCCTAAACTTTTTGAATGATGATACTTCATCTTAGGACCACAAACTAGACATGCAAATTTACCCTTTGTTTTAAGACCTGCAACATCAGATGGATTAATGTCAATTATACGATGGGATTATTTAAAAAACATGCATGATATATTTAAAATATTATATAGTATTAAAGTGAAATAGAATGCTACATACCACAAAAATGTGATAGTCCTGGGGCATCATGAATTGTCCATACAAGTACTCCACGGAATTGAAATTTCTTCTCCTCGATTGGTTTACATATGTCGTACATAGTGATGTTGGCCCATAACTTTAGTAGCTCATCGATAAGAGGCTCGATATATACATTCATACATTTAACTTGGTACTTACCTAATTTTTTGAAATTACACATAATTACTACCATGATATGTATATATAAGTAAATAAATAAACAAAAGATATTATGCAAAAAATGAAACAAATGAAAATGTTACATTCAAAAAATTAATGAAAACAAAAACCTGGAACAATCATTGTCAACATTATGTGCTCCCTCTTTATTGAAATCCAAGAAGGAATGTTATTGTTGATAACAAAAATAGGACACACTAAGTAAATAGACCTAAGCTCTCTGAATGGATTAACACCATCAACTTCCAATGAAAACCTAACATTACGAGGTTCATCTTTGAAATATGCTCATTTTTCCTCAATTTCCCTAAATGCATAACCATATGTAGTCATTCGAAGAACACCATATCCACTTCTATTCCATGCATGGTAATCCATAAATTGTGTTATGCTTTCACACCTGAACAATCGCTGCAAACATGGAATTATGGGAATATGACAAAGAACCTTTCAAGGAACCTTTTTTGTTACTTAATCAGTTCGATATCTACTGATAAGACATTGTAGGCATTTTGTTTTTGATGCATGTTGTCCATAATATATAATATGATCATTAGGACGTGCATCTATAGTTTTATACTCCATTACAATGTATTTCATAATGGCATGCAAATCTCGATATGTGCAAGGAAAAATATTTGATGATGGTAACAAAAATTCACCTAACAATCTACAACATAACAAATAATTACTAGTTAATGTAAATAATATTAATCGTGAATATTACATTCTTATTTTACACATTAATGAACACTAGAAAAATATATAAAAGTCAACATTTATGTATATGAGATGAAACATATTACATACCTTAGGATCTGTGTCATACAAGTGTCTGACAAATGATTCATAACCTTTAAGTTCACCAGCAACAATGTAGCAGAGTGAATGTTTTCTCTTGAGCCTTTATAAAGTTGTTTATTTTCCTTTTCTAATAGAGGTCCATCATAAATACCATCACTGTCCCCATCCTCATCCGATTGAGCGAACAAATCTTGGATCATTTGATTTGTCCCATCATCTTCTTCCATGAGATCCTTATTTGCTTCATGTTCCTCAACTTGTACAACATCATTTCTACTACTACTTGGTGCAACATTCTGCAGAAAGTCAGGGGGCAACTCTAACTTTATAATTACAAACAATCATGCAAAATTAGTGTGTATAACAATATAAAAACAGATAATGAATATATAGCTAATTACCACGGGACGATATTCATTTGATCCCCCATTAGTGTGCCCATATTTCCTACAATGTTTTTTAGTTGTTTCTATTAAAATTCTTACGAGACATGTAAAACTACATTTTTTGAAAGGGAAATACCATATATTGTCACCCTTTTCACCCTCTTTGTTATTACATGAAGTTGTCAAGGTCATAGGATGACCAAGTCTTTTGTTGCATAGGTAACGTCCAATATTAGCATTCAAAAGAAGTCCATTTCGGGTTTGAAATACAAGGAAACAAGTAGGTTCAATTTTCAGTCGTCAGATCAGCAAGATTAAGTCACGACCGTCATATCTCATCAAAGAGAAATCGACGGTGGGGAGGCATTGCATGGATTGGGAAGAAAATTAAAGTGTCTACAAGTTGTGAGCCCGCAATCACTCAGGATCATTGATCTTGCTAGATCAACAGATCAACGGTGCATATTGATCCCGCTATGAATGAGCATCTTCACATTGCGGGGATCAGAAAGGAAATTAAAGTATTTGCTAGTTGTGAGCCCGCAATTTCTCATAGTCGTTGATCTTTCAGCAAGGGACACATGTCAAGCGATCTCGTACTCCAGGAGGAAACAAGCTGAATCTGAGTGAGTAAAGGACTCCCGAAGGCCCAAACTCCCAAAGTAAATCTCGACCTTCCAAATCAAGAGGCCACTTGCAAGAATATCTCACTTTGGATAGAAGGCACTTTGGAGGATTGTGTGAGACAACAGAAGAAAACTCTTGAAGCCAGAACTCTCGAAGTAAATCTCGACCATCCAAATCAAGAGGCCACGTGGAGGTAGATCTCTCACTTCAGATAAACAACACTTCATAGGATTGTGTGAGCAAGTAGAAGAAAAATCTTGAAGCCTGAACTCCCGAAGTAAATCTCGGTCGTCAAAATCAAGAGGCCACGTGAAGGAAGATCTCTCACTTTGGAGATACAAAACTTCGGAGGATTGCACGAGAAAGCAGAAAAAAACTCCCAAAGTAAATCTCGGCCGTCAAAATCAAGAGGCCACGTGGAGGCATATCTTTCACTTCGGAGATACGACACTTTGGAGGATTGCGCAAGCAAGCAGAAGAAAACTCCTGAAGCCCGAACTCTCGAAGTGAATCTTGTCCGTCCAAAACAAGAGGTCACATGGAGGCAGATCTCTCACTTCGGAGATACAACACTCTAGAGGATTGTAATAACTATGCATTGAAAATGCCCGAAGCCCAAACTCTCGAAGTAGTTGTGGACTGTTGATCTCAAATAAAGAAGAACCGTTGATCTTTGCAGCAGGTAAGAGAGGAATATCACCTGAAGGCCTAAATTAATTATGGATAGTTGATCTCAAATCAACGAGGACCATAGATCTTCTGGTTTCACATGCCGATGTAGGTCCCATCCAAGAGTAGTGCTCGGGAACAAAAGCAGGGCATTCCCATATCGTGGGTTGCGACAAGATCGACGACCACACTTCATTGCGGAGACAGAAAGTGCTCAAATGCTAAAATCTTAGAGCGGTCCCACAATTGAAACCACGGTATAGCTAAAGGGGTATGTCGCAGTTGGTGGTGAATTGTGGGGGTCGAAGCGGTGTGGACCCAAACCTCCCTTGGCAGCTTCCACAATCACATGCATATATAAGGTCCAATACGAGAGCAACGCGTGGCAACAATCTAGGCGTAAGGCCTCGTCCTGATCCCGAGGAGAAATCAGTTAATGAACAAGGACCGGTAGTTGAAACCTCAACTCACTCCATAAATAGAAGGCATGGAGGGTCTAGTCATGGAGACAGAACTGTCAGCCCGAGGTACCACGGTGGATGGTTTTTCCTTCAGGCCCATGTTGATCTGAGATTGTGTTTGACAGAAGGATACACACATAGTCTGAAAGAAATATACATAGATGGAAAAGCCATGGAAGAGAGGGCCAGATCAAATTCCTAGCGATTGTCCATTGATATGAGTATAAATAGATCAGTGGAAGAATATGTTATGGTTGAATGGTTGAGCAGAGCTCTCTATCTTGTAATATTTTGATAGCAGAGTTGTTCTATGGTTATGTATGAGACCTGAAACTTTCTCATTAATAGAAGTCAGCTTCTTTCATCATCATGTTTTATTTTGTGTTGAAACACTCATGCATGGAAGATCCAGACGAGGTGTTGTAGTTGTATTGTAATGGAGGTTTGATTATAATGTTGTTGTGAGCTGTTTTAGTATTTTCTTTCGTTGTCTTGTTTCCTCTTATGTTGAAATGCTCGTGTATGGATGATCCAGATGAGTTGTTGTATTTGTATCGTAATGGAGGATTGATTATAATACTAATGTGATATATTTCAGTATCTTAAACTTGAGTTCAAGAGTGCTCTTGTGCCTAAGTTTTTCTTCACCAAGTTGCTTGAAGGCCGGATTCTCATGGAAGAATTGTCCACCTCTCTCACTAAGTCTTCCTTCTTCTCACCTTTAGCCTTAACCACTGACCGAAGTTAATGAGGACCTCAGTTCAATATGCATTTCTTGTCTAGCTTCTGTGTTAAAACATTCTCGTACTGAGCTTTGTCCATTTGACCTCCACCCATAAACCTACCTCCACAAACATTTTGATGGGAACTGGACTTATCCTCTAGAAGTCTGAGGGTGACTCTCAATGCTAACATTCATGGCATCGTTTCCAGGGAATGAATTGAAGAAATTTCCCTAGGATTGAACGACAAAACATATTGATTCTAAAGGTGCATTAGAATTCAGTACATTAAAGATTGCATCTTGCACCTGGCGACTCCACTATTTCAGTTGTGGATCTCAAAGGAATACACACGAGTTCTACTCCACATATACCTCTGGCGACACCTAAAGTTGACCCATAGAATATTATCAAGAAAGGAAAGATGTATCAAGAAGGATTTTTAGTTGTTGTTCCAGATTGAAAAGCTCCCTGGGAAGAACGACATTGCACAATTCCAGCTTTAGATGGTGACTTAAGTTGGAAACCTTCAAGACTGCACATTATCCATGGAGACGCCATTGTTTAGAATCTGAGGGTGACTCTCAGTACTAGTATTCTTGGAGTGACCAACAGATTCTAAACAATGGATTCGCCATGGTGAATGTGCAGGGGTGAGACAAATTAATTAGCTACGGAGGTTATCCTGGCCAGGAGGTTTTCCCCACTCAATTTCTCAGCCATAGCTGGTTATCCACATCCTGTGCCTCAAATTGATGAATGGAAAGATATGCTTCCAAGATTTTATGAAGGTGAGAATGATAGCCCTGTTGAACATGTTATGGAATTTTATGCTTTGATGCAGCAGCTTGACATCCAACATGAAGACATACATATGAATTTGTTTATGTACTATATTCAAGGAGATGCTTGTATTTGGTATCACTCTCTTGAGCTTTCTAGTGTTTCTTCACTCGAAGAGTTTCATGTAGCTTTCAATATTCATTGTCAAAAGTTTTATTCCTCTAATTTAATTTGTCATAGTTGTTGTGAGGAGTATAAATATTGTGTTCAGGATATAATTGATTCTCATGAAGGTTGTGAGGATGAAGAAGATGCCTTGGATGAGGAATCAACTCTTTCTCTTCCCTGTTCATCTACATCAGATGAAAACTTTGTTCGGTGTCCAAATAAGGAAATTGTAGACATTGAGTGTGTTATAGAAGCTGATACTCTTTGTAACCCCATCTCTAAAAAACCTATATATGAGCAACCTATTTTTGACTCATATGGTGATGATAATATATTTCTTCTTGGATTGAATCTTGAAAGGCAACTTGTGTTTGAGAATGAAGAACACTTTTCTCATGTTGGGCAGAAGATACCTCTTGGTATGTCTTTAGAGACTCCTCCTTTATTTGATCATTATGGAGACAGTGATGAATATGTTGAGTTTTTTTCTTCTTAGAAGAAAAAAGAATTAGCGACCAACCTTCTAAATGAAAATGAAAGATTTTACCAAGAGCAACATGATAAAGAGAAAGAGTCGTTCATTGATATACATGAGGATATTTCTTTCCATCAGCTAACAGATGTTATCAGAGAAGATAAAAGAGAAGTGAATCAGCAGCCCGCATCATCCATTCACTCACCTTTTCTTGCCACAAACATTCAACCATATGTGAGTAGCTATAAAGTAGAGCAGGCTTTTTGTTACCAACCCAATAAGTTTTATCACCTATTTTATGACCTTGTAGGGGAGTACATGGAGTTTCACTTCCTCAATGTAATGAAGCCTTCAAGATTTATCTTACCTTCATCATTGGGAGGTAATATGAAGAATGCAATTAATTTGTTGTCACAGTTTTATTGTCTCTTGCTGATTGGTGACAGAGTAAATAAGTTTTCAGTTAGGAAGTTACTTGAGTGGCTCTGGTGGAAATTTGTTTTCACCTAGCCCATTGTAAAATCAGTTAGTTTAGGATTGTACATAAATAATCTCCTTCTAGAGCATTTGTGTTTGTTTTCTTTTTAATTTAAGTAGTGTACATGTCATCTTGTTGTCCCCAACAAAATGCATTTGAGATCGACTCCACAACCCAACAACTAAGGCTCTGAAACTACTTGTTCTTGGAAACTCACAGGGAGCATGCCATCCCATGTGGATCCAATGTTATCACATGAAGTTGTCAAGGTCATAGGACGACCAAGTATTTTGTTGCATAGGTAACGTCCAAGTGCAACATTCAAAAGCAGTCCATTTCGGGTTTGACATTCAAGGTCATAGGACGACCAAGTATTTTGTTGCATAGGTAACGTCCAAGTGCAACATTCAAAAGTAGTCCATTTCGGGTTTGACATACAAGCAAACAAGTGGGTTCAATTTTCGGTCGTCAGATCAACAAGATTAAGTCACAACCGTCATATCTCATCAGAGATAAATCGACGGTGGGGAGGCATTGCGAGGATCGGGAAGAAAATTAAAGTTTCTACAAGTTGTGAGCCCATAATCGCTCAGGATCGTTGATCTTTCTATATCAACAGATCAACGATGCATATCGATCCCACTACGAATGAGAATCTTCACATTGCAAGGATTTGAAAGGAAATTAAAGTATATGCTAGTTGTGAGCCCACAATCGCTCGTGGTCATTAATCTTTTAGCAGGGGACACATGTCAGGCGATCTTGTACTCTGGGAGGAAGAAAGAAGAAGCTGAGTGACTATAGGACTCCCAAAGGCCCGAACTCCCAAAGTAAATCTTGATCGCCCAAATCAAGAGGCCATGTGAAAGCATACCTCTCACTTTGGATAGATGACACTTCAGAGGATTGTGTGATCCAATAGAAGAAAACTCTCAAAGCTTGAACTCCCGAAGTAAATCTCGGTCATCCAAATCAAGAGGCCACGTGGAGGAAAATATCTCACTTTGGATAGACAAAACTTTGGAGGATTGTGCAAGCAAGAAGAATTAAAATCCCGAAGTAAATCTCGGCTGTAAAAATCAAGAGGCCACGTGGAGGCATATCTCTCACTTTGGAGATATGACACTTCGGAAGATTGCATGAGAAAGAAGAAGAAATCTATTGAAGACTGAACTCCCAAAGTAAATATCGGTCATCAAAATCAAGAGGCCACATGGAGGTAGATCTCTCACTTCGTATATACAACACTTCGGAGGATTGCGCGAGCAAGCAGAAGAAAACTCCCGAAGCCCAAAATCCTGAAATGAATCTCGGCCATCCAAAACAAGAGGGAACGTGGAGGTAGATATTTGACTTTGGAGATACGACACTCTGGAGGTTTGTAAGAACTATGCATTGAAAAGGCTCGAAGCTCGAACTCCCGAAGTAGTTGTGGATCGTTGATCTCAAATCAACAAGAACCGTTGATCTTTGCAGTAGGTAAGAGAGGAATATCACCCGAAGTCCCAAAGCAATTGTGGACCATTGATCTCAAATCAACAAGGACCATAGATCTTTTGGTTTCATGTGTCAATGTAGGGCCCATCCGAGAGCAGCGCACAGGAACAAAATCAAGGCATTCCCAGATCTCAGGTTGTGACAAGATTGACACCACACTTCATTGCGGGGATAGAAAGTGATCGAACGCTAAAATCTTAGAGTGGTCCCGCAATTGAAACCACTGTATAGCTAAAGGGGTACGTGGAATTTGGTGGTGAATTGTGAGGATCGAAGTGGTGTGGACCCAAACTGCCCTTGGAAGCTTTTGCAATCACGTGCTTATATAGGGTCCAACTCGAGAGAAATGTGTGGCAACAATCTAGGCATAAGGCATCGTCTTGATCCCGAGGAGAAATTAGTTAATGAACAAGGATCGGTAGTTGAAACCTCAGCTCACTCCATAAATAGAAGGCATGGAGGGTCTGGTCGTGGAGACAGAATTGTTAACCCAAGGTACCATGATGGACGGTTTTTCCTGCAAACCCATGTTGATCTGAGCTTGCGTCTGACAGAAGGATACACACACAGTTTGATAGAAAGATACACAGATGGAAAATATGTGGACGAGAGGGCCAGATCACATTCCTAGCGATTGTCCATTGATCTGAGTATAAATAGATCAATGGAAGAATATGTTATGGTAGAATGGTTGAGCAAAGCTCCCTATTTTGTAATATTTTGATAACATCGTTGTTCTCTAGTTATGTATGAGACCTGAGAATTTCTCATTAATAGAAGTCAGCTTCTTTCATCATCATGTTTTCTTTTGTGTTGAAACACTCGTGCATGGAAGATCCAGACGAGGTGTTGTAGTTGTATTGTAATAGAGGTTTGATTATAATGTTGTTGTGACCTGTTTCAGTATTTTATTTCATTGTCTTGTTTCCTCTTATGTTGAAATGCTCATGCATAGATGATCCAGACGAGTTGTTGTAGTTGTATTGTAATGGAGGTTTGATTATAATACTGTTGTGATATATTTCAGTATCTTAAACTTGAGTTCAAGAGTGCTCTTGTGCATGAGTTTTTCTTCACCAAGTTGCTTGAAGGATGGATGCTCATGGAAAAATTGTCCACCTCTCTCACTAATTCTTATTTATGCTCACCTTTAGCCTTAACCACTAACTGAAGTTAATGAGGACCTCATTTCCATATGTATTGCTTGTCCAACTTCTTTGTTAAAACATTCTCATACTGATCTTTGTCCATTTGACCTCCACTCATAAACCTACCTCCACAAACATTTTGATGGGTAATGGGATTATCCTCTAGAAGTCTGAGGGTGACTCTCAGTGCTAACACTCTTTACTTTTTTCCCACCTCTAATATTTTTCGTCATTATTCTTACGCACAAAAATACCTTTTATGAATCATCGTTGTTATAGCAAGATTGTCGCAACATCACTAATTTGCTAAATATTTATATATTTTATTTCTTCACCATTTCAACGAACGTTGAGTGAGTCAATATTGACTTTGTCAAATAGTTGGGTGACTATTTGAATAGTGCAACGGTAATCTTTGTGTCGTCACCCATGCGACGAACTCTGCGATGAGCATTGACCAAGTCAATATTGACTTTTTCAAATAGTTGGGTGACTTTGAACAGTGCAACAGTAATCTTTGTGTCATCTCCCATGGGATGAACTATGCGACGAAAGATAGAGGTCATCACCTAGGCGAAAAACGTGGGATGATTAAAAAAAGAAAGATAAATTTAAATCTTTATCTTCATTTTTGCGACGAAAGGCTACTTTTGTTGCAAGTAGTTCGTCGCAAATTTTTAAATATGTAGTATTGAGTGGTATCAAAGCTCATTTTGTTGCTATGTATAAGTCATATCATACCAAAGTTAAGAAAATATTGTATTTGAGCTAAACCTAGGTACAGTGGGAGTTGTAAGGCCGTGATCTTTAGTTTGTGCTTGAAATAATGGAAAGTAGTTTGAGGATAGAGATCAAAAACTTTAATGGCCAAAATTTTTAGTTGTGTAAGATTAAAATGGAATATCTCCTTATAGATCGAGAACAATGGGTAGTTGTGTGTCCTAGAGAAATTCTGACGGGTATGCCAAAGGAAGAATGCGAGAAACTAGAAAGAAGGGAAAGGAGCTCAATCTGAATTTATCTTACATAGTTGGTATTGTTGAATGTATCAGGTGAAGACAATGCAAAGAAATAGTGGGATAAGTTGGGAAGCTTGTACCAATCGAAATCCCTAGTAAACAAGTTGTTCCTTTGTAAGAAGTTGTATCTTTTGAGGATGAGTGATGGTAGCTCGGTAGTAGAGCACCTAAATGAATTCAATACTGTGATAAGTTAGTTATTTTTTGTGGATATTAAAATCACTAAGGAGGAGAAATGTATGATTCTGTTGTGTTATTTACCAAATTCATGGGATAGTTTAGTCATGGCTATTGGGGGTAATGCAACCACATTAACGCTTGAAGGTGTGGTTGCATCTCTTTTATCATAGGAAATGAGGCAGAATAATATGGAAGTATCGACAAAGGATGTCTTTATGGTGAGAGGTCGATTGGTCGACATAGGTAAAGGTAAATTCTTCAGTCAATGATCCAAGTTGAAGGGTATATTTAAATCCTTGGTTCAGTGGATGAGAAGATGTTGGAAGTGTGGTAAAGTTGGGCATTACAAAAGGAACTATAAGTTGAAGGCTAGTGAGAAACTTTATGGATCTAATGGTAATGAGTCGACTGAAGGAAATACTTCTCCAAACAAAGGCAGAGATGTGTATTTGGCATTGTTGGCCCTTGGTTATGGAAGCAAGCAAAGATCAAGGAAGAAAAGGAAAAATGAGAACTTCACAGAAGACATAGTTATTGTTACTGGGTCGAAGTGAGCAAAAGAGTAGAAAAGACAGAGCGAAGTCCGAGAAAGAAAGTCATTAGATGAGGAGATTGAGGATGACAGGTCAGCAAGGAAGAAGGACCATGGACAACTCAGCAAGCGGAAAAAACCATCGTTAGATGCTTTGGAGCACCGCACGAGAAGGAAGGAAAGACAGGCTGGCAAAGCCCTGAAATCGTGGGTCAAGTTGACCTAGGGTTTTAGACACCTAGGGTTTTGACACTTAGGCTTCAACCTAAGGATGTCAGTGAGCTATTGTAAATTATAAATAAAGGTCAAGACGACCTGTGTTGGGTTGGTAAGATAATTGTTGGGATTGTGATTGTTATTGTTATTGAGTAAGAAGTACTGTGAGAGAGAGAAGTGCTAAGAGTGAGACCCTTCTGGTATAGTAAGATCTTCAGCTGGGTGCGAAGATCAAGTCTTGCAGTTGGGTGTGCAGGAAGGGAAGAGATAGAGAGAAGAAGAGAGAAGATCTATTGGCTAAGAGCGCAGATCAAAACTGTATGCTTCATCTTAATATATTATAAAGCACAGTTCTGTGGATGTAGCCCTCGAGAGAGGGTGAACCACATATATCTTGTGTTGAGTATGATTGTTGCTAAGTTATTTTTCATTGATATATTGTTATTGCATTGTTGTGTTAGATCTGATCTATAGTTGTGCGAAGTAGATCTAAGTTGATAAGTAATATATGCATGATTTACTCTTCTAGTATTAGATCCACTTGACATTTCCCCTTGTTGTAGACATCTTTGTCCTGTAAATCCCCCATAGCTTCTTTGGGTGAGACTGCATCTACTTCGCAGGTGTAGCTGAAAGGGCCAGTAGTTAGGGCTTGTTGGTGGGCTCTTGGAGTTGAACCCTAGGTCTACCCCTGTGCCAACAAATGGTTGTGTTGTCGGGATGGTAATCTTCTTGAGGGAATGTCAAGGTGGTTTCCATAAAAGACAGAGATTCAAAAGTGGATAGAGGATTAGGAAAAGGACTTCGCTGAAGCCTAGAACAAGAACCCTAATATTAGTATAGAGGATTGGTTGGAGAGACATATTTTTACTGATATACACGAGATATTCTTTGGAGGAATCCATCAGGAGTTATATGAGTGGTTAGCCAGGTTGGCAGATACCTAGTTTGAGGTTAGATATAGACCTCCTATAGTTTGGATGTCGGCGCTGATCAAGAAGGTCAAGAGAGTTGACAACGTCGTGTCAAGATTAGTAGATCACTAGTTTGATAGCACCATTGGAGGGTACATCACCAAGTTTATTGTTGATAGAGTAGAGTCATATAGACAAGCTAAGAGATATTTCTTCAAGGAACCCAGAGGAAATTGTTTACATTTTCTGAAGTTGAGAATCAAGATGTTATTGCATGAGAAGAACATCTTGAAGATACAGTAGATCGATGGGACTTAAAAAGGCTAATTTTCAGGAATTCAGACAGCGACAGTGACACCAAGGCTGGACATACATGCAGTGGGAGAGTGTTCAGAGAAGCTCATCTTGCGAACCTATTCAAGCAGAACTATGGAGATGAGGGTTTCTACAGTGGAGAAGAGGAAGATTTGATGGATGAAGAGCATTTAGAACCTACTAGGGCAGAGGAAGAGGAAGCTGAAGAACTTCGTCAGGAAAATCCAGAAACCTCAGGAACTACATAGACTATTGAAGTAAGTACTATTAATACTCCTGTTGGTTCATCAACATTAAGCAATCAGATTAATCATAGTTACCAGACCATTCAGAGTACTATTACTATTATTCCACCACATACTCAGACAGGAAACCTAGGAATATCTATGGCAGATGAGATGAGACTCCCTATATTTAGGAGAGATGGATCTGAAGATCCTGATCAGCATTGGTTTTTGTGTGAAACCGTATGGAATATTACAAATGTCACTGATGAAGCTGTTAAAAGAACCCAGTTTAGTACTACCCTTCGAGATCGCGCACTAAGATGGTACATGAAGCTTATCCAAGGACTTGCACAGCCTAAGCCGTTGAACGAGATCAAGAATGCGTTGATTGCAGAGTTCAAGAAACCCAAGTCAGAGTCACAATGTATTACAAAGATGAAAGAGATCAAGCAGAAGATAGTCGAACTTGTTTGGGAATTCGACCAGAGATTCAAGACCTTAACAAGCCAATTGACTTTTCAGATCCCAGATGAGTAGAACAAAGAGTGGTTCATTGCTACCCTATTACCACACATCAGATTTCCTCTGATGCAATAGAATATTTCTTTGCAGGCTAAGGCATTGTAGATCGCCATGAATTTAGAATCATCCCCTATGGGATAATCCAGCTCAAGTATGAGTCAGATCTTGAGTCATCTAACTAGTTTGTCTCTGCAGGTCAAAATATGAAGAAAGACAAAGGAAAAGATAAAAGAGAAGACATCTGGTGTGTCAGATAAAGTCAGAAGGACATGACAAGGAGCATTGCCCCCTATTTCATAAATACTTGGCCTCGAGAGCTCTGAGCCCTTTGAATCAAGCCATCTTACCTTGGTGCGAAGTATGTTGAAATAGACATCGCCCTGGTGAGTGCTATTACATGAAAAAATATGTTCAGATGCCCACAAATTTGTATTGCATGTTCTGTAAATCCATGGGGCACGATGATAGGGATTGTAGGGCTTATGACCTCATGCATGAAAGGTCAAGAGACATATAAAAAATTCAAAGTGAAGTACAGCAAGAAGGAAACACTACGCAGTATAACTCCCCTGGGAGAGGAAACTTCAACACTCGCGATGGATTCAGAGGATGAGGATGAGGAGGAGGTATGGGTCGAGGCTGAGGATAGATAATCTACTACAACTGTGCACAACCAGGACACCTCACAAGGGACTGTCAGAACCCTTGCACTACTTGCAGCTACTGCAACTCATTTGAACATGTTATAGAAGATTGTCCTGTGTTGTTGGATAAGCTTCAGGAAAGACGAGGACCTCAGCAGAACCCGCAAGTGCAACTGATATATGTCGAACCTCATGGAGAAGACCCTAGAGTTGTTTTTATAACCAGAGGAGGCGTTGCTACAAGAGAAGACATACTGACCTAAGGGAAGACTGCAGAAGACTCATGAATCAGGAAAGCTATAGAGAAGAGCCAAACTTTTGATGCAAATAAAGAAAGACAAATATTCGAGGAGGCAAGAAAAGAGTTCAAAGAAGATCAAGGTTATTCATCAAAGACATGACCAGAAGTAAGAGAATATGGAATGCCTTAGGCATTTTATCAGTCTGCTTCTCCAAGAGAAGGAAAAGAGGTAAGCAAGCTCATGGAATTTTTATATACTTGCATTAAGTTGATTCAGGATGAAAGTATTGTACAAGAGTTACAAAATTTAATCAGATAGTATGAGCTAGGAAAGATAGACCCCTTACTGAATAGAGAAGTACACCAAATCGCTAAGAAGAGAAGGACAAATAAGGAGTTACACTTAAATTCTCAAATAGGAGAGTATGATATAGACTATGTGGTCCTCGACATAGGGTCGGAGGTCAATGTCATGACAAAGAAAACTTGGGCACTGATGGGAAAACCTAATATGATCTATTCCCCTATCAGGCTCAGGATGGCTAATCAGCAGGCTGTAAGCCCCTTTGGTAGACCGAAACATGTCTCGGTGGACATCGATGGAGTAAGAACATTTTCATATTTTGAGGTAATTGAGATAGTTGATGACAACTGCCCTTACCCTGTGTTGTTAGGAATTGATTGGGATTTCAATAATTCCACTCTGGTTGATTTAAATAAAAGATAAATGACATTTGAAAGAGATGGCCTTAGGTTCATTGTGCCTTTAGATCTAGATGAAGGTTAGTGATACATAGAACCTATTAGAGAGGAAGACCATGCATATGAACTGGAAAACATATACAAACTAACAGCCAGAAAACATCATTACATTAATCCTACGACCAATGGAAACCTAAGCTGGAGAAGTGACAGAGCATGTTCATCAGACTCAGAAGAAGCACTAGAGAACTGGAAGAATAAAATGTATGAGGTATCTACAAGAAGATGTGCTAGATTAACCAGATAAGTTTGTTGGATCAACACAATAGTAAGTAACTCGCCTTTGATGATCTGAATCCTTTAGAAACCTTCTTGTCGAACTTTGAAGAAAGTGTACCAATGCAACAAATATTGTTGGCAATGGATGAGGCTCCTGAAAGAAACCCCAGCAAGATGGTGGGGGACACACAAAAGAAATATTACAGACTGGATACAATGGCGTACCTTGATGACAGTGCGGTTCTCAGCACAAGTAGAAGGCTGCAAAGTTTGGTACACAGGTTGAAGCTGCCTAAACGACCATGTGTGAAGCTATGAGGAAGCCTGGAGCAATGTTCCTCAAGAACAGTGGGTACACAAATTCATTAACACACTGGACACGACACCTATCAACTGGTACCTTCAAGCAGATCTTTGCCTCATCACTATAGATTGGAAGGGTATGACTCAAAATTTTATAACCACCTTCTTATTTGAAAGTCAATATCCTTTAGTAGATCAAGAATTACAAATTGTGAGACTGAAAGTATTAGAGGAGGCATCTAGCCTTCCTTTGGAACAAGAATAGGACGAATGGATTGCGCCTCTCAGAAAACTACAAGGTTGTTACAACATCAATGTTGATGAAGACGATTATCCAAGGAAGATGAACATCGTAGAAACAGAAGGCTAGAGAGATGTGGAAGGACCTGGAGTTGAGATACCATTCATTGGACAACCCATCAATATTAAAAAATTCAATATTGGAACCGAGGAGACACTGAATCTTGCAAATGTCGGAGATTATTGGGATGTTGCTACCATTGACAAGATCACAGAACTACTACACAAGTATCAGGACTTGTTTCTGACCAAGTTTGTTGATATGAAGGGAATCAAAGGGCCTATGGGAGAAATGAGGATCCCTTTGAAACCAGATGCAAAACTAGTCAAACAGAGACTCTACAGATTCAACCCTAAATATAAGGAGAAAGTGAAGATTGAACTCGACAGCATGCTGGAAGCAGGGATTATAGAACCTGTCGAAGAATCAGAGTGGAGCAGCCCTATGGTGGTACAGGACAAAAATATAGGAGAGATCAGGATCTATGTAGATCTCAGGAAGTTGAATGATGCATGTTTGCATGACCCCTTCCCTACGCCATTTACTGACGAAGTGTTAGATAATGTGGCAGGCCAGGAAGTATATTCTTTTATAGATGGATTTTCAGGATACCATCAGATCCGGATTGCAAAGGAAGATTGCCACAAGACCACCTTTGTAATAGAATGGGGGTCCTACCAGTATATAGTGATGCCATTTGGATTGAAGAATGCCCCAGCCATCTTTTCCAGGGTGGTGGTTGAAGCATTCAAGGAGTTTCTGCATAAATTTCTAGAAGCCTATTTTGACGATTGGACTGTTTTTAGTTTATTGAAAAATCATATTGAATGTCTAAGGCTAATGTTGGATAAATGCAGGCAGTTTCAAATTGCATTGAATCTAAAGAAATGCATCTTCTTCTCACCATTCGGAGTGTTGTTAGGTCATATTGTATGCAAGCAAGGATTGCTGGTAGATCCCTCTAAAATTTCCATTATAGTTGATCTGCCACCTCCTACTTCAGTCAAACAGTTAAGCACTACGTTGGGACATACTGGGTATTATGGGAAGTTCATTAAGGGATATGCTCAGATTACAACACCCATGGAGAAGCTTCTGAATAAATACTGTCATTTTAGTTGGACAAAAGAATGCCAGCAGAGCTTCGACACACTGAAACAAAAGATGGTCATTGTGCCCATTCTGGTTTTTCCAGATTGGACCAAGGAGTTTCATGTACATGTCAATGCATCTTCTATTGCATTGGGAGCTGTGTTAGCACAACCGAGAATAGGAGGCATCGACCACCCGTTATCTTTTTCTAGCAGGAAGCTATCAACAACAGAGGTCAACTACACCACTACTGAGCGAGAAGGGTTGACCATGGTGTATGTGCTGCAGAAATTTCTCCACTACTTGTTGGGAGGGCACTTTAAGATGTTTACTGATCACTTCATGCTCAAATACCTAGTCAACAAATCAGTGTTGGGGGGAAGAATCTGCAGATGGCTTCTGCTTTTTCAGGAATATGATTTTGAGATCATAGTCAAGCTAGGAAGAATGAACAAGGGTCCTGACCACTTGTCAAGGTTGGAACATGGTGAAGAGCCAGCCAGTTTGGAGGATGCATTGTCGGATGCACATCTGCTAGCAATAAGAAATATTGATGACCACTTTGCATAAATAGTCCAGTTCCTATCAACAGGAATGGCACCTAGTGAGTATACAAACCCTCAGAAGAAACATCTAGTAGTGTGTGTTGCAGAATTTTCACTTATAGTTGGAAAACTATACAAGATGGGACCTGATGAGATACTAAGAAGATGTGTTATGGAGGTAGAGTGACCATTGATTCTTGAAGAATCTCATGAGGGCATCGCAGGAGGACAATACGCAGGGAAAGCAACTGCGCAGAAGGTTCTGAGAGTTGGCCTTTGGTGGCCTACCTTACACAAAGATGCTAAAGACTATTACAAGGCTTGTGATGTATGCCAAAGAGTTGGAAAACCATCCAGAAGAGATGAAATGCCATTAGCACCACAGTTGACCCCACAAGCATTTGAGAAATGGGCCATTGACTTCGTGGGATCCATAAACCCACCAAGAAAGCGCACAGGAGAAAGGTACATCATCACTATGATAGAATACTTGACCAGATGGATTGAAGCTAGAGAAGTTAAGGACTGTAGTGCAACTAGAGCTGCACACTTCATATTCGAGGACATCATAACCAGGTTTGGATGCCCAAAGATCCTTATGAGTGATCAAGGCACCTATTTCATAAATAAAATAGTTGAAGCCCTAACTGAGGAATTTGCAATCCACCATCAGAAGAGAATGCCTTATCATCCACAAGAAAATGGGACAATGGAAGAATTCAACAAGATCTTGGAGACAACGCTGATGAAAATTTGCAGTGTGAATAGGGATGACTGGGATTTAAGAGTACCAGCAGTACTTTGGGATTATAGAACCACTTGCAATAAATTAACAATGTAGACCCCCTTCAAGTTGGTGTATGGTCTCAAAGTCGTTGTCCCAATGGAATACATGGTGCCAAGCCTAAGAATTATTGCCTTTACAGATATGGATGACACTGGCGTTGTTCAAGAGAGGCTTGCATAGTTGGTTGAACTCGAAGAAGACAGATTTATTGCAAGATTCCACCAGCAGGTACAAAAAGAAAGAGAGAAGGCCTATCATGACAGGAACATCAAGAGGAAGACATTCAAGCAAGGTGATCTAGTACTGGTATATGACAGTAAGTTCATGAATCATCCTAGGAAGTTCAGAACGCATTGTCTTGGGCCATATGAGATTACCTATGTTACCGAAGGAGGAGTTGCAGAATTGAAAACTTTGAACGGAGAATGGAAGGAAGGATTAGTGAATGGGAGTAAGTTGAAGTTGTACTATGACAACCAATTGCCTTGTAGTTCTAAGTAAAATCATGAAGAAAAGGGTCTAGGTACCAGGTGCAATTGAAACTAGGTACCAAACACAGAAAAAAAATAGTCTGCACAAGGAAGGAGAGGAGGCATAGAGTAGAAAGAAAAGGTTGCATTGTGCAGTCTGAAGTCGAAGTAAAACAGAAGAATAAGATCTGAAGTGCCTTGGGATGAGTCACAGGTGAGTGTTGGGGGCCTGCTAGCCCTTGGTTGTGGAAGCAAGCAAAGATCAAGGAAGAAAAGGCAAAATGAGAACTTCGCAGAAGACACAGTGACTATTACTGGGTCAAAGTGAGCAGAAAAGACAGATCAAAGTCCGAGAAAGAAATTCGTTGGATGAGGAGATCGAGTATGACAGGTCATCAATGAAGAAAGACCATGGACAACTCAGAAAGAGGAAAAAACCATCGTTATATGCTTTGGAGCACTGCATGAGAAGGAAGGAAACACAGGTTGGCGAAGCCCTGAAAATGCGAGTCAAGTTGACCTAGGGTTTTGGTATCTAGGGTTTTGACACTTAGTCTTCATCCTAAGGATGTCGGTGAGCTATTGTAAAGTATAAATAAAGGCCAAGAGGACCTAGGTTGGGTTGGTAAGATAATTGTTGGGATTTTGATTGTTATTGTTATTGAGTAAGAAGTACTATGAGAGAGAGAAGTGCTAAGAGTGAGAGCCTTCTGGTATTGTAATATCTTCAGCTGGGTGCAAAGATCAAGTCCTGCAGCTGGGTGTGCAGGAAGGGAAGAGATCAAGAGAAGAAGAGAGAAGATTTGTTGGCTAAGAGCACGGATTAGAATTGTATGCTTTATCTTACTATATTATAAAGCACAGTTATCTGGACATATACCTAGAGAGAGGGTGAACCACGTATATCTTGTGTCGAGTATGATTGTTTCTCTGTTCTTTGTCATTGATATATTGTTATTGCATTGATGTGTTAGATCAGATCTATAGTTGTGTGAAGTAGATCTAATTTGATAAGTAATATATGCATGTTGTATTTTTCTAGTATTAGATCCACTTGACATTTCCCTTGGTTGTAGACATATCTATCCTGCAAACCCCCCATAGTTTCTTCGGGTGAGACTGCATCTGCTTCGAAGGTGTAGCTGAAAGGGCCAGTAGTTATGGCTTGTTGGTGCACTCTTGGAGATGAAACCTAGGTCTGCCCCTATGCCAGCAGGCATCAATTAGTACACATGATGTTTGGTTGATTGACTCAGGTGCATCTTTTCATATGAAAACACACGGAGATTGGTTCTAAGAGTATGAAAGATCTGAAGGAGGAGACCTAATCTTGGGGGATGACTTGAAAACCAAAATTGTTGGACAAGGAAGAGTCTAACTGATGCTACAAGATAGGAGGAGTAGAACCCTTTTTGGTATGCTTCATATTCCAGGTTTGGAAATAAATCTAATATATGTCAGCAGTATGAGTGATGCAAGTGTCCACACTTTATTTTAGAAGGATTCGTGAAAAATGGTTAGAGGAGAAATGGTCTTAAATAGATAAGTTTGGATTGGAACCCTATACAAGTTGTTAGGGAGTTTCGACTCATATGGATGCAACAAAATTTTTGTCTCTAAAGTCGACTTGATTGCGACTCGACTTGACTCAACACAGGTCAACTCGACTCCAACTGACTCGATTGTTCCTTGTCTAGTTGACCCGACCATGTTATGGCACCAGAGGATGGGAAATATTGGGGAAAAAGAACTATGATCTATGCACAAAAAAGGTATGGTTGAAGGTTTTCCATATTTTAATTTAGAAGTTGATTTTTGTGAACATTGCATATATGGAAAACAAAATCGTGTAATATTCCCATCTAGAGCTACAAGGGGAAAGGGGATCCTTGAATTGATACATAGTGTTGTGTTTGGGCCTGTAACAGTCCCATCACAAGGTATATCTATGTATTATGTTTCATTCATAAATGATTTATCTAGGAAGACATCGTTATATTTTTTGAGGAAGAAATATGAGGTTTTTAGCAAGCTCAAAGAGTTTAAATATCTTGTGGAAAACTAGACAGATAAGAAGATCAAGGTGCTATGAACTGAAAATGGAGGTAATTTTTGTGGTAAGGATTTTGAGCAATTCTACAAGTAATGTGGCATAGCACACCAAAATACCATTTCATATACCCTACATCAGAATGGAGTTACTGAAATAATGAACAAGATGTTGATGGAAAAGGCAAGGAGCATGCCCGATAGTTCCAAGCTCGCACAAGAATTCTAGGCAGAGGCAATCGACACTACATAATATTTGGTAAATAGGTCTCCTTCATCAGTGCTAGTCAAATAAACTCCACATGAGGTATGGTTTGGTAATAATCCTTTTCTTTCACATCTCATAGTTTTTGGTTGTGATGCATTTGTGCATGTTCACAACGTAAAGAGGAACACACTGGACAATAAGGCAGTCAAGTGTATTTTCATCATACAAGGATGGAATGAAAGGATATAAGATGTAGGATATAGTATTGGGGAAAACAATTTATAGTAAATATATGATATTCAAGGAAGTCAGAGGAAATTCCAAGATTGAAGATGCTCAAATGAATAAAGAACCAGAGAAGTTGGTATTTAAGATGAGGAATGAAGAAAATGATTCACATGAGTCAGTTGAATCAAATGAAGAGGTGGAGCAATCGACTCTAGTTGTAAGTAGGTTTGAATGATTAAGGAAACCATCTGAAAGGTATATTCCACCTGATTTATGTTCATTTGTATTATCTTCCACTGATTATGATCCCAGGTTAGTCAAGCAAGAAGTCAACTCGATAGAGGGTAAACTATGGAAGGATTCCATGGTCGAATAAATGGAATACTTGCATAATAATGAGACATGGGATTTGGTCGAACTACCTAATGGAAGGAAACCCGTCAGTATCAAGTGGGTGTTCAATAAGTTCAAAGATCGACTAGTAGAAAAAGGGTATCCCAAGTCGAGGGAGTTGAATTTGGTGAGATTTTATCTCCTATTGAAAAATTAACTTCCATTAGAGAAATGATGTCTCCGGTTGTGGCATTTGATCTCGAGATAGAGAAAATGGATGTGAAGACAATGTTCGTACGTGGGGACTTGGAAAAATAAATATACATGAAACAACCTGAAGGATTTGCAATAAAGGGAAAGAAAGAGCTGGTGTGCAAACTAAAAATATCCCTTTATGGTCTAAAGAAATCACTAAGGATGTGGTACCAAAATTTTGACACATACATCCTTAATTTTGGATTTGTGAGAGTCAAGGTTGATCATTGTCTATATTTTAAGGAAGACAATGGTAGTTTCATATATGTATCTTTTTATGTCAATGACATGTTGTTGGTGGAAACAACATGGAGGCTATAAAGGAGGAGAAGATGCAACTATCCTCCAAGTTCGACATGAATCATATTGGTGCTATGAGCTTCATTCCTGGAATGGAGATCAAGAGAGATCAAGCAATTAGAAAATTTTGGTTAAATTAGAGAAAGTATATTAAAACAGTCTTAAAGCATTTCAACATGCTAGATTGCAAATTGGTCAAGGTACCAATTCCTATAGAAGTAAAAATAATCGTTGAACAGTGTCCGAAGACACGGGAATAAATAGAGGACATGGCACATGTTCCCTATGTTAGTTTTGTTGGTATTCTGATGTATGCAAAGGTATACACTTGAAAAAATATTTCTCATGTTGTGGGAGAATTGAGAAGGTACATGTTGACACCTAGGAAAGAGAACTAGATTGTTGTCAAGAGAGTGTTTAGGTACTTGTGTGGCACAATATAATATGTGATATGTTACCAAGGGAATATTGAAACTGACATAAAACTGAATGTACATGGCTTTGTTAATGTCGACTAGGATGGATATATTGATCGAAGAACGTTGACCAATGGGTATGTGTTCAAGATGTTCGATGGAGAAATCAGTTGAATGAGTAAGAGACAAGTGGTAGTAGCATTATCAAAAACATAGTTTGAATACATGGTAGCCACCCATGCAAGAAAGTAGTATGGTTGCATAGAATATGTCCAGGGATTGGGTTTGAGTAGCAAGCTATGAATATAAATTGTGATAATCAAAGTTAAATTTTCTTGGCAAAGAACCCAACTTACCATTCCAGGACAAAGCATATTGATGTACAATACCATTTTGTGAGAGACATGGTGGAAAGCAAGAAGGTATTGTTGAAAAAGGTAGACACTTTGGAAAACACTGTAAACTCTTTGACCAAAACTTTCAGTGGTATGAAGTTCTCTTGGTGTAGAGAGGCAATGGGCATTGATTCCCTAGGTCAGTGAACATAAGTTTGGGTTCTCTTGTTTATGCAAAGAAGACAACAAATGAGATAATTTTGGGTTTTTATATTCTTTGTAGTGGAAACTTAGTATAATCGACTAGCTAGTCGAGGTGGATCAATTGGGTGAGTGTTCAACTGGATGTTCAAGTCAAGTTGACATTCTGGTTAAGTTGTAGGTTGGGTTAGCAGCTCGAGTCGAATGCAGGTCAATAGAAGGTCAAAAAGTGATCGACTTGTTGAAGAATGTGTAGTTGTGGAAGATATTCTCCTATTGTATTTGATCATGCAAAACCCTAAAATAATATTATTATGTTATTGTATTGATAAATTTTTCCCCATTGTGGCCTTTATTGTAAAATAAATTCAAATTTTCAAGTCGGCCCCTATTGTGGCTAATGTAAAATGTAATTAAGTGACAATTTTCAAGTCGGCCCTAGTAGTTAAAAGGGCAAGTCATGTGTGTATAAATAGAAGGGCTAGACACCTCATTTACACACTCAGCTCACTCAATAACAAGAGAGAGAAAAGGTGCACAAGTTTTGGAGAGAGAGGGAGATGTAGCAAAGAACTATATTTTTTTGTATTAGCATTGTTCTAGGTTGAAGAATCTATCTAGAAGAAGTTGTTGGGTTTTCTTCCCCTAGAGGGTTTTCCAAGATAATATTTGTGTCTATCTTGGTTATGTGATTGTCTCTCTTTCAGTGATAGTGTATATGTAGTTAATGTGTTAAATAATTGTAATAAGAAAAGATGAATTGTAATTGTTTTTGCATAAGTGAATTTTCAACATGGTTTCAGAGCAGGCCTGAAAGAGACCAACTCACAGTTTATGAAGGCTTGCCTAGCTTTAGTGCACCCTCTCCAAGATCTAGTTTTCAGTTTTGTAGCTGCTACAGAATTAAGGTTTCTGCATAAACACTAAGAGTGATATTTTATCCCTTTATTGGAGGACTTTGGTCAATCTAAGATCACCTAGGAAAGGCACATCACTTCCTTGGACCAGAATTCAAAAATTCAAATTTTGAAAAATTAGGGTTTCCTCATAAACCCTAGATATAGACATCGGGTTGCAGTTGTTGTAGTTCCTATGATAGAAATTTGTCTTGGTTCAGAAAAACTCTCTAGTAAGGTCTAGATCCATATCTTGAAAAAATATTTGTTGTTTACTTGTTCCGAGTAGGATGACTACCAATTTCAGGCTTGATGGAAAGCTTGAAATATCCAATGACCTCCAAGCATGGAAATACATTCCAGAAGAGAATGATATCGTAAGATATAAATATATAGAAGGAGAAAATCATAATGAACCATATATTTTAATTTCATCCCTTACAAGAATTGTCACTCGTGGTAGTGACATTTGTCTCATTAATAGCTGTGCTTCTAAGCACATGATAGGATACCAGTACTCTCTGTCAAACTTGATCAAGAAGGACTCACCTCATAAGGTGAAAGTTGGAGATGATTATCAGTATCCTATCAAAGGCATAGGAGAAGCTGTTTTAAAGTTATATTCTGGAAAATTGATGAATATAAAGGATGTTTTATTCATACCTAGGTTGAGGAAGAATATCCTCTCTATTTCAGCTCTAGAAGAGAAGGGTTTCATAATTTCATTTGTCGATGGAGAAGTTCTCATGTGGCCAAAAGGAAAATATTTCAATGATGCAATTGTGATTGGTATCCAAGAGAGAGTCTTATACAAATTGAAAGGAAACTCAGAGACAACGCTGGTTCACAATACCGTAAACCCAAGTGAGTTGTGGCACAAAATACTTTCTCATCTACAATGTTGTGTCTGTTTCATCACTTGGGTGAGCAAAACAAGGGCACTTGCATGCCTAGTTGGGCCTGCTAGAGAAGACAGAGGTTAGTGCATGAGTTAAACAAGCCAAACACATGAAATAAACAACTAAAAACAACTAAAGAAATAAAACTAGAATGCATAAGAAACTTTTAGAACCATAAACAATAAACCAATGACCACGATTATGCCACCAATGGATAACTATATTAGTTGGAAAAACACCGTAGAGAAATGAGGACTTATGAGTCCCCTCTTCCTCCTTGGGAGGGCTCTTGAGTTCCCTAATGGAGAGCTCTTCTTACAATGGTAGAAAAAATAGCAAATGATGAATAAATCAATGCCTATTCCCTCAAGAGGTAAGTGGAATGGCCTATTAGAATGTTGCTAGAATGCTCCAAGGAGAAAAGAGGATTCTTAAGGGAGGATTGAAGCATCATAACAATACTATGAAAATCTTAATTTCGTAGTGCACCCATGGCCTCCATTTATATTATTTCTTCAAGGCAATATTCAACTGGTTCTTGTTTTGAACAAGGGGCCCTTTAGGGAACCCTTTGGTCCTTGACTAGACCCCCATTCGGATTTATCTCAGATTTGAAGGTCAAAACAAGTTGGGAGTTGGTCCATAAGTGGTTGAGGGGCCAACAAGAACCATAAATGTGTCATTCACATGAGTGCGCGGATTTTCTCATACATATTTGCACATATGGTGCATTGTGCACTCTACGGGCTTCTTTGGCCTGCGCGCTTCCTTTAGTGAGTTAGTACATGTCAATTTTTGACCAATTGTATAGTTTTTGCCTTTCGGAAATGCATTTTGGTGCTGCAGTTGAACTAATAGTCATTTGGAATTGTTGTATTTATGTAACCATTTGCATGCAATGTTGCGGATGAAATTTCAATGATAACATACACTATAAGGCATTACCGAACATGAGCAATATGGTGACAGGACTACCAAAGATCCAGGTATACCATGAGGGAATATGAAAGGGATGTGAAAAAGGCAAGAGCATGAAGAGCCCATTTCCAAGCAGTAAAAGCAAGATCAAAGGCGTATTGGAAATTATACACTCATACGTATGTGGACCTATGTCCACCTATTCATCCAATGGTTATGTATACTATGTCTCCTTCATTGATGATTTTTCATGTAAAGCTTCAATTTATTTCTTGAATTCAAAAGGTGAAGTGTTTAGAAAAGTTAAGGAATTCAAGACCCTCATAGAAAATATTTTGGAAAAGAAGATTAAGGTCTTAAGGTCAGAAAATGGTGGAGAATTCACATCAAATGAATTCAAGCCATTATGTGGGGAAGATGGGATTAATAGGGATCTCTCTACTCCGTATAATCCTCAACAAAATGGTGTGGTAGAAAGAAAGAACTGAACCATAATGGAAGCAGTAAAAGCCATGCTTTATTATTAGAATTTAGAGAAACATCTGTGTGAAGAAGCAGCAAGGACTGCAGTGTATGTGCAGAACAGAACACACTATCATGTTCTTAGGAGTAATACCCCATAATAAATGTTCATAGGAGAGAATCCAGAAGTCATCCACCTGAGAGTATTCGATTGTCTAGTATATATACATTTTCCCAAGGACAAAGATGCAAATTGGACCCTTCAAGAAAGAAGGGAATATTTTTTGGTTACAGTGAAACATCAAAGGCATACAGAGTCTACATCCTTGGTCACAAACAAGTTGAGATCAGTAGAGATGTTACCTTCAATGAGGATGCAACATTCAACAATTCAAGGAAGTGTTGCACAGATGAAGACCATGATGAAGAACTAGTAGCTCCAAGAGTTGCGGAAACGAGAAATGATATTGTACCAAAAGAACATGATATAGAATATCATGACATGGCAGAGCCACCTAGAGGAAAGAAGAGGCCAACTTGGGCCCGTGATATTATACAGGATGCATAAAAATACGGTGCTCCAAAAAAAACTTACAAAGAAAAAAAGAAACCAAAACCTTAGTCCAGTTACATGGAACTCCTTAGTGATATTATTGATGCAAAACCTAGATGTTATGAAGAGGCTGCAGAAAAGAAGGAATGGAAGGATTCCATGATTGAAGAGTACCAATCCATTTTGAAGAATGATATTTGGGATGTGGTTCCAAGACCATGAGAGAAATTAGTTATGAGCTCAAAATGGATTTACAAAATAAAGCATGCAGCAGATGGCAATATTGAAAAGTACAAGGAAAGGTTTGTGGTATGTGGATTCTCCTAGAAATAAAGCATTGATTATGAGGAGACATTTTCTCCTGTAGCAAGATACACTTCCATTATGACTATGCTTGTGATAGTTGTAGTAATGAAATGGAAGATACACCAGATGCACGTGAAGACATCTTTCATGAATGGTGATATAGAAGAGGAAGTGTATGTGGAGTAGCCACAAGGTTTTGAGACACATGACCAAAAGTCACATGTGTGTAGGCTAAAGAAATCCTTGTATGGTTTGAAGCAAGCCCCCAAGGCTTAGTACGGAAAAATGGATAACTCCTTATAACTTTGGGTTTTACTAAGATTAAAGCAAATCCAAACCTTTACTACAAGGTTGAGGATGGAAGTCCAGTGATACTATTACTATATGTAGATGACTTGTTTCTAACATGAGAAGAGAATCCCATCGTTGAGAGCAAGAAGAATCTTGTCGCAGAATTCGAGATGAAATATATAGGAATAATGCACTACTTCCTAGGTCTATAGGTGTGGCAAAGACAAAATTTTATTTTCCTAAACCAAGGAAAATATGCAGTAGAAATTATGAAGAGGTTCGATATGATGGATTGCAAGGCCATCTCTACGCCCATGGTGACAAATTTGAAACTATGAAGTGATACATCTTCAAAAATAGTGGATGTCACCTTGTATAGATAGATGATCAGATCACTGATGTATTTGACAAACACGAGACCATATATATGTTTTGCGGTGAAAACCTTGAGTCAGTATATGGTTGAGCCGAGACATGTTTTCCTAGTTGTAGAAAAACATGTATTGATGTACCTAAAGGGTACAATTGATTATGGTCTCAAATACGTCTTATATCAAAAGATAAACCTACATGGCTATGTTGATTCAGACTGAGCCGATAGTGTAGTATATCAGAAAAGTACATCTGGGTGTTGCTTCATTCTAGGATCAGCTGTGATTGCACGGTTTAGCAAGAAACAAACCAGTTTGCCACTCAGTATGGTCGAATCATAATATATTGTACCATTCTCAGCTAGCAAAGAAGTTGTGTGACTTAGAAAGTTTCTTGTAGGGCTATTTGATCTCAAATTAAAGGTGAATTTCATTTTATGTGACAACTAGAGTTGTATGAAGTTGTCAGAGAACCTTGTGTTTCATGACAAGTCAAAACACATTGATATCAAGTACCACTATGTCTAGGACATGGTATAGAAGGGATCAGTAAAGCTCCAGTATATTTCCATCGACAAATAGGTAGCAGATGTATTGACCAAGCCCCTATCTAGAGTTAAGTTTGAGTATTTCATAGATAAGCTTGGAGTGGTCCAGAAAGACTTCTCCAGTATTGAGAAGTGATTGTTTTCTCTAGTAGTGAGATGTGATCCCTAGTAGAGGGAATTGAAGATATCCCCAGTAGAGGGAGCTACTCCAACGCAGGCTGGTATGCTACCCCATCATATCTTGGTACTCCAACGTAGGCTGGTATGCTACCCCAGCATATCTTGGTACTCCAACGTAGGCTGGTATGCTACCCCAACACAGGTTCGTACTCTAATGCAGGATGGTATGCTACCCCAATGCATGTTGGTACTCCAACGTAGGTTGGTATGCTACCCCAGCAAATCTTTTACTTCCACAAGACTTAAAATAGTCCTAATTGAATTCATTTTAACAACAAGAGAAAACATTTCATCAAAATCTATACCTTTCTTTTGTGCAAACCCCTTTACAACAAGTCTAGCCTTGTACCACTTTTTTCCTCCATCTTCTTCCTTCAACTTGATTAAATTCATTTAAATGATCTACAATAGACCCACCTTCTGACATCTTCATATTAAATATTTTCTTCATTAGAAATACCTTATTGGACACTGAGGGTTTTTCATACAATTTAGCCAATGCATCCATCAAATCCTTCGTTGTCTTTTCTTTCAAAATATTGAAATCCACCGATGCTTCCAGGATCAACCGTATCATTCCTAGAGCCTTTCTGTCAAGAATATCTCATTCTTCGTCCTTCATAGCCATCGACTTCTTTGCTATTCCACCCAATGGTAGGAATAGATCCTTCTGATATAAATAATCTTCCATCTCCATCTTCCATAACTGGTAGTTTTGGTCGTTAAATTTCTCGACCCTAAACTTTCCATATTCTGCCATTGCTTCCACTCGAACCAGGAACCCTCTTTTCCTGCGAGTTACCTTTCACTATGATACCAGTTGTTAGAAAAAAAGGATCACAAAGAAATGAAATAAAACAATTGAGAAATAAAACACAGAAGATACACAATACAATAGAGACACAGATATACATGGTTCACCTAGTGTGGACTACTTCCACCAGAGAAATTGCTAGGTCCTTTCTTTATTATTATCCAACAAATGAAGGGATACAACCTACAACAAACCAGCTGTAATTTCCTATTCTTTCTCTCACAGTCTCCTCTCTGAGAATACAATATTCGCTATGATACATAGCCGCAATACATTTCCCTCATAAAAGAGGGTTTCCTTCTAGGGAAAAAAACCCTAACATAACTTATACCGTTATATCTACGACCTTATAATGAACAGTCTAGATTTACAATGAAATTACAATATACATTTACAAGGCAATTTTTCCTTCAGGGGCTCGCTTGCCCCCGGACCCCGCAGGGGGGGTAACCCNTTCACTCCCCCGCATGGATGAGTGTACATTCTTCTAGGGTGTAAATTCTTCATGGGGTATAAACATGGCTGAAAACAAAGACCTCTGAATCAGGAAGATAATCAGGCTTCACAACCAACAACCTACATGTTTTGGGAGATTATTGATTCAACACAATGGTTATAAACTGATTCTAAAGTCGGCATGTATGAAAATAAATAATTAAAGTTCCCTGCTAAGAACACAGTTTAGACTTCATTCTTTTTGAACATGTTGAAATCAAAACTAAAGTTGGAAGTGTAGCCATTCACTTAAAATCTTAGCTAGTTCTCTATTCTTTGTAAAAGATTAATATTCTATCTAGGGCTATTTAAACAAGTTACTAATTCATGAATCTAGAAGTTATTTCTTATTTTACTTGGGTAAATTGAGGTTCTTGGAAATCATCCAAATTAATCTTGTATGTTCTAGCCTCTCTTAAAAAGGTCAAACCTCAATGATGAAAACCCCAAACGTCTTTGAAACTTTTCCAAACTTATTCAAAGAACAAGTTTTAAAATCACTTGAAATCCTTCGGGTTGTTTAGAAACTCTATTTGAAAAACCTTTTTAAAAATCCCTCTAAATCTTCGAAGCTTTCTCAAAATACATTCAATTTTGTTTTTCTTAAAATGACTCTAAAGTCTTTAGAATAATATTAAAATGCATTCAAAATACATTTTCAAAAAGTCCCCCAAAGTGTTTGAGAGAATTGCAAAGTTGGAACTTTGGGAAACCCTTAACATTATTTTGGGAGGTTTCCAAAAAGAAAACTTTTGAAATGATATCATTAATGGATGAGTTTGATATTCACTTTCAAATTGAATTTTATTTTTTTCACAATGGTAAAATTCAAATATTTATCAAAGACCATTCATTTTCTCCCTAGGATATATCTTTGATGAAATCCCCAATACTATATCGAGAGGTTTCACAAAGTTCACATTCCAATGATAAGTTTAAAAAATCACCAATGGTAAATTTTGAATTTGAATGACCTTTATTATTTTTCAAAGAAACCATTCGAAATTCATCAAGTTCCTTGATGTTGAAGGCCTATCTTCAAGATTCTTTTGATGACAAGCTTCCATTTTCTTTTCTGTTGTATTTGATGGAAAGCTTCCATTTGCTTCAATATTTTGTTATGACCCAGGGGGGGCATATATATGGATAAATGTATATGATATTATGGTATTATCTCGAAGGCTAGAGTAATCAAATACCAAGAAAAGATGATTGAGGATTCCATTGTCACTGAAAATAAGATAGATGAAATGCATGTGCAGAGTGAAGGAAGACCATCAAATGTGAAACCGTATCGACACCCTCATTACCAAGAAACATTTCAAGGAAGACAAGAAGGATAATAACGACATTATGAAGGAAGAAGATGGAATACTTGTCAATATTCATGGAACAAGGTAACACCAAACAACTCTTCAACAAGCTATTATAAGAGACCAACAACGACTACAAATTGGAGAAGCTTCAACAAAAATACATGGAATGAAAGGAAAGAAAATTATTCAACAACTAGACACCAAGGATTAAGATGGAAAAGAATTGATTTTGGATGGATAGATTATCAACAATGGAATGAATAAATCATGAACATAAGAAAATCATATTACTTGGTTTCATCACATGTGAAGCCTTTCAATGCAAAGCTTTGAGGACAAAGCTTTTTGAAGGAGGGTACTATGTTATGACCCAAGGGGGGCATATATATGGCTAAATGTATATGATATGACCCCAAGGGGGGGCATATATGGGCCTAAATGTACATATAACATGTAAATACATATGTAATAGGGTCGGCCTAGTGATAAAGGTGTTGGGTATGTGTTATATACTTTACATGTCTGTGTGTGGGTGCATCAGATATGACAATTGCGTCTGATGATCCCTAGCACTAGTGCTCTATTTGTGCCGTGTGCGCCGAGCGCTTTCCTAGGGGGGTCCCAGGGGNCGGGCGGTAGCTCGGGGCCTCGAAAAAAAAAATTGGGGTGGTTTTTGCTATTTTTAGTGGATTTTGCTATTTTTAGCGATTTTGTAAATTAATCCCAGATTAAGGGATTAGGGTTTTGGTATCTACGGAATAACTAAAAACATTGTATATTGAATGGTGAAATTCGATATAATGAATATAAGAAAAGTTTTCCGAGTTGAGAGTTTCCGGTATAAATCTCTGTGTACTATGTGAATGAGCCATTGATTAATTTTTGTTTTACTTAAGAATCTATATGCATTGCTTTACTTCACAGGTTTACAACTTACATGTGGTATCAGAGCTCATTTTTGGCTTCAGAGGGACGCCTTTGTTGTTGAGGGTTTGGCTCGATCTTGATAGATCAAGTTTATATTGGGTCTGTGATAAACCTGGGTTTAGTGGGAGATTTTGCAGTGGTGATTTGAGTGCAGAAAGAGGAATGGCAAGCTCTTCTAGAATCGAGATAGAGAAGTTCAATGGTAAAAACTTTGAGCTATGGAAGCTAAAGATGGAGGACTTTCTTGTAGACAAAGAACAATGGATCGTTGTGGATCTTGGTACACATCCTACTAGTACATTGTCTAATAACACACAGGCTACTTGTATACAACCTACCAGTACACAAACTACTAGTACAACAGCTACTGGTATGTCGAAGGAAGATTGGGAGAAGTTGGACAGAAGAGCAAGGAGTACTATTCGACTCTCCCTGGCAGATTCGGTTTTTTTGAATGTCTCGGGAGAATCTATAGCCAAGGAACTATGGGATAAGTTGGGGAATTTGTATCAATCAAAGTCCCTGGTAAACAAGTTGTTTCTTTGAAAGAAGTTGTATCATCTTAGGTTGGAAGATGGAAATTCTGTGACAGAACATCTAAATGTCTTTAATACTCTAGTAAGTCAACTTGTCTCTGTTAATATTATGATTGTAGAAGAAGATAAGTGTATTACTTTGTTATGTTCGTTTCCAGACTCTTGGGATAATCTGGTTGTAGCAATTGGTAGTACCACTCAATCTACATTGAAGTAAGAGGATGTAGTTTCATCCTTGTTATCTGAAGAGATGAGGCAAAAAATCATGGATGGTCACAACATAGATGCTTTATTTGTAAGAGGGCGTACCCAAGACATGAACCCTGGTAAGCCTTCGGGGTGGAGATATAAATATACAGGTAGATCTAAGTCTCCAGGAAAATATTTGAGGAAATGTTGGAAGTGTGGTCAAACAGGGCATTATAGGAAAGATTGCAAGTCTAAGAAGGTTGAAAAACCAAAGGGATCTGATAGTACCTCTTCCACAGAGGTGAAAACCTCCATTGAAGAAGGACGTGATGTTTACCTGGCATATACAAGTACACATGCAGATCATGATGTATGGTTGATCGACTCAGGTGTGTCATACCATATGACTCCTCACAGGGAGTGGTTCTCTGAATATGAAAAATATGATGGTGGTGATGTATTCCTAAGAGATGACTCGACAACAAAAATCTTGGGACGTGGAAGGGTTAATTTGCAGCTAAAAGATGGAAGGATTAGAACACTTCCTGGGGTTCTGCACATTCCAAAACTAGCTAGGAGCCCAATATTTGTAAGCAAGATGGATGATGTAGGAGTGGATACTATATTTGGAAAGAACACTTGCAAGATGGTATGAAGAGCAATGGTGTTGATGATCTGAAAATAGAAGGCTGACTTGTTATGCTATGCAAGCACCCCTACTTCATTAAAATAAACTTTACAGGACCTTGCTTCATGTGTGAAAATATGCAATATAAACTTATGTGTTAAGTTCATGCTTCTTCCTTTAACTGTT
>ML784631.1:662275-692668 GCA_009831015.1 Picea engelmannii | reverse complement strand
GTGCAAACTGTAGGACGGTTAGGGCGCCTCCAGCCCCCAACCGCCTAGACCACGGTCACCTGGGTCATACGACCGCGCTCCATAATAAAAAGGGCCAAAAAGTGGTTAACGGTTTGAAAACCGTGTAACTCCCACAACCGTGCATTTCCCGCCCACGGTTAAACCATTGGTTATGTAATACAAAATATACACAACCGCGCGTAATATTTATCATGGGTCGCGGGTTCAAAACCCCGTGCCAACACATAACACATATACAAATACATTGCAATTGCAATGTATTGCAATACAAAATATAATATATGAACGCGCGCCAAAAATCCAGTTTAATAAACATGTGGGTCATATGAAATATAAAGCGACCATGGGTCGGGGCTTAGCCCCGGCCCGCCCCTTTTCCGTTTGTCATAACTTTCAAATATATATATAATATGTCCCATATTGCAAACAAGGAACAAATGGTGACATTTTGGCTAGCGGAGGGTTATAAAGGTGTTAGTGTTGGGGGAGGTCCGGGGGTCGAACCCCACGGACTCCCAAAACCATTTTATACAACCACATAAACAAAAATGAGGGGGACACATGGCGCCCTCCGATTGGGCCACGTGCCCTCATATTATTCGCCAACACCTGAACACGTGTCAACATCCGATATGTCGACAATCATCCAACGAAAATGCACCACGTCATCAAACTGCCACATCATCATGATGGTACGGCCCTGCCACGTGGCCGTACGGACTGTACGGACTGCCCAGTCAACACTTTTTTTACCTGTTTGACTTTCCGAACAGATCGCTATATCTTTCGTTCCCGACGTCCGTTTGAGACGAAACGAATTGCGTTGGATTCGTGACGACGAGGGCTACGCTCACGTCCGATTTGAGGAAATTCCGAGAACGTCGATTTTTTGGGCTTTTCTTTGTGTCTCGGGCAGGTACAATCATTCAGAGAAGTACTACACCTTTGGGGAAACACTTGTTGGGTTTACAATGCATCTGTTTCCACTTCTCAATCCACTTAGATTTCAATTCTATGGGTTCCACTTCCATATCCATCCATCTATATCGCATTCCCCCTAGTATCACTGGGATCGCCTCCCTAGAGTGACTTAGTCACCCTTGAAGTGTAGGACCTACATCGAGGTGACATTGGGTATAGGATTTCCTAGTTTTAGCACTTTCTTTTGTGGTTGGGTCGGGATTTTCCCAACCTACAACTTGTGCTATAACATTTTTGCGACGTTGTCAAGGAATATTTCGAATCTTCTCCGTACCCTAACGAGACTTTGGTAAGCTATCCGATATCCTTTCCCTTGGCTTTCTTGGTGACTCCATTAAGGAGAGTTCCTTTTCCACCTTTTCGATAAATATTTTCTCTAAAATCTTGTTTGGCAACTCCACCATGCCACCAAAGAATTGTGCACCAAAAAAACCCTCCAATGGTTGTAAAGCACCACCCAAAGTGTCTAGTCCTCCCAAATCCCCCGTTCCTCGTAATTGTTCCTCTACCTCTCCTAGGACTCCATCCTCACCTGCTATTTCCACACCTCTACTTTCACTGATACCCACCTGGCCAAGAATTACTTGGAGCCTACAAAACAAAGAGGCACACAAACCTTTGGACATAAAAAATATCCCTAGATCCCCTCATAAACTCCTATAGGAATTCAAAGAATGGCTACCCATCTTTTCAGGAGAAGACTTTACTGTGTCGGAAGATCATTTGTATCTTTTTCTGTGTAGTTTAGAATCCTGTGACCAACATGAGGATATATTGATGAAAAAAAATTCTTACACTTTTGTTCGTAAGGCCAAGGATTGGTTTGATGACATTTTGATGTAGACCTCTGACTCTCTTTGTCGGAGATCCGCACAGGATTGTTCTAATTTCTCCACGAGTTGAAGTGACTCCTTCGGTTCCCTGCTGAAACCTTCAATGAATCCGATCCACAGGTCCTTCACGAAAATTCCACCCGCACCACATGCACCAGACGTGAGTCTTTGCCTCCACACAACCACAACTCAGGCCCTAGTGCAAGCGCTTTTCGCAACTCGCAACTCATGATTTCGTGACTCGGAGATCCTCGAATCCTCTTTTTCAAACCTCCGATACCCGAGGTGCCGATACGAGTATGGTTTCTCCTTGCTAGCGCCTCTACCAATGACCACTAGCTAGGCCTAACTCTAGCACCCCTCGCAACTCGCAACTTCGCAAGTTGGAGTGTTGAGCCCTTGTGCTCCTCCTTCGCGAATCCCCGAGATGCGATAAGTCAACAATAGTTGAATCCTTCCCAGGCGACGTGTGTCTACCACCTATCACCCAATTTCGTCTTTCTCTGGGTGTTGTTACTACGCCACTTGTCAACCATGCAATCCCCACCAACAGGATGTGCCACGTGTTCACACGAGCCCTCAGCGCTCAGCACTTTGCGACTTCTGTAGTCGAAAAGAAACTCTCTCAAACCCCGAACCTCCAAGTGCACGATACCACGAGGAGATTCTGATCCAACAGTTCTCCCGTGATTTTGGATCCAACGGTCTGGATCTCCTTCTCTATTCCTTGCAACTCGAAACTTTGCGCAAACCAAGAAATTTGATCTGGCTTCCAAACTCACGAACCCCAAGTTCACGATATGATCCAACGACGTACGCAAAGCACGATCAATGGATCACGTTGATCCTGGATCCTACAGTGATGGGTTTCACCGGCCTCTAATCACCTTGCAACTCTGCCAAATCCAATGACTCCCGCAACTTCGCACTTCCTTCATGAAGGCTTCTCACCGTCCATACGGCTCCACTGGATCCTACGGTCCTCGCGACTTTGCGAGCTCTCCACGGAGAATTCTGACCGCTCGATTCACTTCTCAATAATCTCTGGCCAAACTAACTAGGCATCCTTCCACCGTACTTAACTTTGGCATGATGATTTCACTCCCCGCCTTCCTGTGAACTCTTAAAAGGCACTAACCCTCCTAAGCTTTCACTTGTGAACTTAAGTCTCCAAGAGAGATCCTGCTCGCACTCCTTGCAGAAATATTTCAAATAACCTTTGGTTATTTGAGTCCTCAGCTCTGTGCACTCTTTGCAACAACAGTCCTTCCACCTTCACCTTAGTTAATAACTTCTAAGGCTTCAACCAACCTACGCACACCTTGCACGGCTCTGTGATTCACCTGCACTTCTACTGGTATGAGAACAACGGTAACTCTCTTGAGTTTTTTGAGATAAAACTTAGACTCTTTTCAATGCACACCTTGCGAACATTTCACTGCACTCCTTGCAGGAATTCTCAAGAAGAGAAACAATTGAAACTCATTCTTCTTCTCTCTCAGACTTCATACACTTAACATGAAATCACATATTTAACCCAACATTGAAACAAATGCATAAACAGAGAGAATAAAACAACTGTAAACATACCATTTAGCAAATGCAAACAATAAGCATCATAACACCATGAAATTTGAGTCAAAGCTTCATATATTAACTCAAGTGCTCCTATACATGGGTTCTTCTCTACAGCTCTATGCTACAGCTCTCAATGATGATAATGTTACATTACTACAATGATACAAGAATGAGGGTGTCTATATCCATTTTCCCTCCTACGCTTCTAAAACTGTCTAATCTCTTAATTCAAATCTACCTACTTTCATTAAAAAGACTTAATGTATATTACATCCGACAAATAAGAGAAAATCACTCAAGATCTATTTACAACATGCAAGTATGCTTCCTTTAACTACTACATTAATATCTACTCATTAATTTTTCAAAAACATTTCGAAATGTGAAAAATGTGTGTTGCACTTTTCCAACTGTCTTCCGCCCTTTATGCTTGCTTGGCTGGCTGCTTATGATGCTCCTGCATCATACTCCCTCGCTTGAAAATTTTCATGAACTTTTGTTCATGAGCTCTTGCACGGTCTGTCCATGCTTATGAATTTTTGCTTCATCTTTCCAACTAACATCTTCAACTGGATGCCCTTTCCATTTGACCAAGTATTCAAAATACTCCTTCCTCCTGGTCTTTTTTCTAATCCTCTTGTCAATTATGCTTTCCATCTGCATCTTTTCAGCTACATGCATTTGTTTTTTCCATTGAACTTCTTTCTGCTCATCTTCTTCTCCTGTTTCTTTATCTCTGTAAGGATACAAATCCGCAACATTGAATATCAGTGAGATTCTGTCCCCATCAGGTAATTCAATCTCATATGTGTTTGCCCCAAATTTTTTCATGACCTTGCACGGTCCAATCTTTTTCATCTTCAGTTTGTTATATGTTCCCCTTGGGAACCTCTCCTTCCTCAGATGTCCAAGAATCACATCATCGAATTCAAATTGAAGTTCTTGCTTGTGTTGATCTGCTCTCCACTTGTATTCTTGGCTTGAACTCTGAAATTGCTCCTTGATTCAGCAATGCAGCTCCTTCATTCCTTCTGCAAAGTCCTCTGCACTAGCACTCCCGAATTCAGCTTGTTTTGAATCTTTCAATTCAGAAACTCCCCTTGGCTGCATTCCATATACAATCTGGAATGGAATCTTCCCTATGCTTCTGTTAAGTGAAACATTATAAGTGAATTCTGCCTGTGGCAGAATATGATCCCACTGACTGTGGTGTTTAGTTACTAAGCTCCTCAACAAATCTCACAAGCTCTTGTTTACAACCTCTGTCTGTCCATCCGTCTGAGGATGATATGCTGAGCTAAAATACAAACTTGTCCCCAACTTCTTCCACAAGGTCCTTCAGAAATTCCCTATGAACTTGGTATCTTGATCAGAAACGATGCTCCTTGGCAAGTCGTGAATTTTGACGACTTCCTTGAAAAACAGGTTCACAATATGAGTTGCGTCGTTGGTTTTCTAGCATGGTATGAAATGTGTCATTTTTGAAAATCTGTCAACTACCACAAAGATTGAATCACATCCTCTTTGTGTCCTTGGCAGTCCCAATATGAAATCCATGCTCACTACGTCCCACGGACTTTCAAGTATGGGTAATGGTTGATATAACCCTGTGTTCTATCTTTTTCCTTTCATGTACTGACAAATTCTGCATCTATCCTCATCCCTGGCCAAAAACATGAGCCATTCAGATTTGAGAACGTCTTGTCATGACCGAAGTGTCCGGCCAATCCTCCACTGTATTTTTCCTTCAACAAATTCTACCTCATGGAGAATTTTGGAATACATAGCTGATTTCCCCTGAACAATAATCCATCCTAGATCATGTATTCAGTCCATTGGGTTCTATCCCTGAGAACTGGATTCTCAGATGCCTCATATGCCTCCTTGAAATCTGGATCATCTCTATACATTTCTTTGAGGTTATCAAAACCTAAAGTCTTGACTCTGAATTACTGCATAAGCAAACATTTCATGCTCAAAGCATCAACAGCTTTGTTAGCAGTTCCAAAAATATGCTTAATCACAAAAGTAAAATTCTGCATGAATTCAACCCATTTAGCATGTTTTTGGTTCAACTTCTCCTGTCGAGTCACGAATTGTAAAGCGTGATTATCACTGTACAAAACAAACTCTTTAGGAACCAAATAATGTCTCCATTTCTTCAACGCTTGTATGACTGCATAGAATTCTTTGTCTTATGTGGAGTACTTAATCTTTGCTTCATTCAGTTTCTCACTGAAATATGTGATTGGCCTGTCGTCTTGGCTCAATACCGCTCCAATTTCAAATCCACTCACGTCACACCTAACCTGGAATGTTTTGCTGAAATCTGGCAAAACCAAAATTGGTTGCTAAGTGATCCTCTTCTTCAGCAGATTGAAACTCTTCTCTGCCTCCTCCGTCCAATGAAAAGATTTATGTCTTTTCTTCACCGTATCCATCATTGGTGCGCTAATTCCACTGAAGTTTCAGATGAATTTCCTTTAGAAGCTAGCCAAACCATGGAATCTTTGAACTTCAAACACACTCTTCGATGATGGCCAATCCTTAATTGCATTTACCTTTTCTGGATCCATTTTCAACTCATTTGCAGAGATAACAAAACCCAAATAAATGAGTTTTGTTCTCATAAATGATGATTTCTTCACATTGATCAATAATTTCTCTTGCTGTAATATCCTCATCACTGCAGCTAAATGCTTTAAGTGCTCTTCTTCTGTCTTGCTGAAAATTAATATATCATCAAGATATACAATGACGAATTTCCCAATGAAATCCTTCAGGACTTCGTTCATCAATCTCATGAAAGTATTGGGTGCATTCGTTAGGCCAAATGGCATGACAAGCCATTCATACAGCCCCTCATTCGTCTTTAATGTTGTCTTCCATTCATCACCTTCTCTCACTCTAATCTGATGATATCCACTTTTCAAATCAATCTTTGAAAAAAAATTTGCTCCACTCAAGCAATCCATCAAGTCGTCCATCCTTGGCAATGGAAATCTGTATCTGATGGTAATCTTATTGATTTACCTTGAGTCTGTACACATTCTCCAACATCCATCTTTCTTTGGGCTGAGCACCGTCGAAACAGCGCATGGACTCAAGCTCTCCCGAATTAATCCCTTGTCCATTAAGTCCTGGACCTGTCTCTTAACTTCTTCATTTTCCTGCAGCATCAACCTGTACGTTTCTTTGTTCGGTAAACTAGCTCTAGGTATAAGATCGATATGATGGCTTATACTCCTGATAGGTGGCAACGAACAAGGTAGTTCATCCACTACTATATCAACAAACTCTTCTAGCAACTCCTGGATTTCTTATGGTAAATCATCTATTCTCGTACTGGTCAAAACAATTTTGGGCTTCTTGACCACAATAAATTGTGTGTCTTCCTTCTTATTAACCTCATTAAGAAGTTCCTTCCCACTCATGAGAAGTATAGTGTTGCTCATCTCTATTTTCACCTCTTTATCCTTAATTGGAAACAACATGTGAGCCCTACTAGTTTTCTCCAGGGTGTACGTGTTCTTTCTCCCATCATGAACTATGCTTCTATCATATTGCCATGGTCTACCTAGCAATAGATGACAAACATCCATGGGAATGACATCACATAATATTTCGTCTTTATATCCTCCTATTTTAAATTCAACTAAACATTGTTTAGTGACATTTACCTGATGTCCTTATTGTATCCATGAAACTTTGTATGGGCTCAGATGTACAACAGTTTTCAACTCTAGCTTTTCTACCATCTCTGTAGATACGAGATTGTATGTGCTACCGCTATCCACTATGACCTTGCATACTCTATCCTTAGTTTTTCAAGCAATCCGAAACAAACTATTTCTTTGGGTTGGGTTCTCTGCCTCCTTCTCTGGCTTTAAGAGAACTTTCCTCATCATTAAGGATCTCCCACCCTCAACGTCTTCTGCCTCAACATTCTGTCCTTGAGCTTCGGAAATGTGAGTTTCACCTCCATCTGTCTTCCTATCTGGACACTCATAGGATTTATGTCTGATTTTTCCACAGACAAAGTAGTTCACTTCACCTCCTCTGCCTCTTCCTCTTCCTCTAGCTCGAGGAAAAGTATTTCTATCAACATACTACCTTCCCTGTGAGCTTCCTCCTCTCTCAGGTTGAGTTTGAGGTTTCTTCCCCTCTTCTTTGGGTTTTTGAGTTCTATCTTGGGCAATTGTTTTGCCTCTAGCTTGACTTCTACCTCAGCCTCTTTGACCTTGCTTTCGGCTCAGCTTCTCTTTAGCTTTCAGAGCCATCTGATAAGAATCTTCCACAGTCTGAATGATCATCATGCTCATCTCGCCTTGAATGTCATATCGCAGACCATTCATGTACTTGACAACTTTTTCATCATCGCTTTCTCGATGACCTACCCTGATGTTTATCCTATAAAATTCTTCAGTGTATTCCTTCACTAACATCAGCTTTTGTCTCAAATTATGCATCCTCCGAAACAGAGTGATTTGATAATCCCTGGGTATAAATTTGGCTTTCATCTTTGCAACCATTCTATCCCAACTCTTAATTTTCTGCTTGCCCTTGCAGTCTCTGTCAGCCTGCAGTTCATCCCACCACAGTGTTGCATGCCCTTTAAGTCTAATGACAGCATGTTTGACCTTCTTGTCTTCCTCGACATCCTCATAGTCAAAGTATTTGTCTAGAGCTCTAATCCAGTCTAGAAGTTCTTCAACATCTAAGTTGCCTTCGTACACTGGAATGTCCATTTTTTCTCTGGCACCTATCCTTGCAACAACCCTGAATAGGCGTTCATCCGCAGCATCTTCGACTGCAACTTCTTCTCCTTCGTTTCTAGCTTCATTTTCACTTTTAGCCTCGCTGATATCCCCAGCATCGACTGTGCACCTCTGTGTTGTCTCCATGGCATCAAGCATGGCACGTAACTAGTGCATTTCTCTTTCTCTTGTTGGATCAGGCATTGGCATTGGCCTGTCTCTTCTTCTCAGTAGCATGACTGTAAAATGTTCCTCTTTTCTTTGCTACAGAAAGAAAATAACTTGTTCTACAGCTCTAATACCACAATTGATGGTATCAGACTATTCCTTTTCCTCTAGCTCACTTTGCCTAAAATATACAGACAAAATCAAGCTCTTATACCAAAATTGATGCAGAGCCCCGACTCTCTTTGTCTGAGATCCGCACAGGATCGTTCTAATTTCTCCACGAGTCGAAGTGACTCCTTCGGTTCCCTATTGAAACCTTCAATGAATCCAATCCACGGGTCCTTCACAAAAACTCCACCTGCACCACGTGCACCAGGCGTGAGTCTTCTCCTCCACACGACCACAACTCCGGCCTTAGCGCAAGTGCTTTTCGCAACTCACAACTCGCGAGTTCATGAGTCGAAGATCCTCGACTCCTCTTTTCCAAACCTCCGATACCCGAGGTGTCGATATGAGTATGGTTTCTCCTTGCTAGTGGCTCTACCAATGACCACTGACTAGGCCTAACTCTAGAACCCCTCGCAACTCGCAACTTCGCAAGTTGGAGTGTTGAGCCCTTGTGCTCCTCCTTCACGAATCCCCGAGACGTGATAAGTCAACAATAGTTGACTCCTTCCCAGGCGACGTGTGTCTACCACCTGTCACCCACTTCCGTCTTTCTCTGGGCGTTGTTACTACGCCACCTGTCAACCACGCGGTCCCCACCAACTGAATGTGCCACATGTTTACATGAGCCCTCGACGCTCGGTATTTCATGACTTCTGTAGTCAAAAACAAACTCTCTCAAACCCCGAACCTCTGAGTGCACGATACCACACGAAGATTCTGATCCAATGGTTCTCCCGTGCTTTTGGATCCAACAGTCTGGATCTCCTTCTCTATTCCTCGCAACTCAGAACTTTGCGCAAACCAAGAAATTTGGTCTGGCCTCCAAACTCACAAACCCCGAGTTCGCGATATGCTCCAATGATGTACGCAAAGCATGATCAACGACTCACGTTGATCCTGGATCCTATGGTGATGGGTTTCACCAGCCTCTAATCACCTTGCAACTTTTCCAAATCCAATGACTCCCGCAACTTCGCACTTCCTTCACGAAGGCTTCTCACCATCCATACGGCTCCACTAGATCCTACGGTCCTCGCGACTTCACGAGCTCTCCATGGAGAATTCTGGCTACTCGATTCACTTCTCAAGAATATCTGGCCAAACTAACTAGGCGTCCTTCCATCGTACTTAACTTCGGCATGATTATTTCTCTCCCCGCCTTCCTGTGAACTCTTCAAAGGCACTAACCCTCCTGAGCTTTCACTTGTGAACTTAAGTCTCCAAGAGAGATCCTACTCGCACTCCTTGTGGTAATATTTCAAATAACCTCTGGTTATTTGAGTCCTCGGCTCTGTGCACTCTTTGCAACAACAGTCCTTCCACCTTCACCTTAGTTAATAACTTATAAGGCTTCAACCATCCCACCCACACCTTGCACGGCTCTGTGCTTCACCTGCACTTCTACTGGTATGAGAACAACGGTAAATCTCCTGAGTTTTCTGAAATAAAACTCAAACTCTTGTCAACGCACACCTTGCAGACGTTTCACTGCACTCCTTGTAGGAATTCTCAGGAAGAGAAACAATTGAAACTCATTCTTCTTCTCTCTCAGACTTCATACACTTAACATGAAATCACATATTTAACCCAGCATTGAAACAAATGCATAAACATAGAGAATAAAACAATTGTAAACATACCATTCAACAAATGCAAATAGTAAGCATCATAACACCATGAAATTTGAATCAAAGCTTCATATATTAACTCAAGTGCTCCTATACATGGGTTCTTCTCTGCAGCTCTTTGCTACAACTCTCAATGATGATAATGTTACATTACTACAATGATACAAGAATGAGGGTGTCTATATCCGTTTTCCCTCCTACACTTCTAAAATTGTCTAAGCTCTTAATTCAAATCTACCTACATTCATTAAATATAATTAATTTCTATTACATCCGACAGATGAGAGCAAATCTCTCAAGATCTGTTTACAACATGCAAGTACGCTTCCTTTAACTACTACATTAATATCTGCTCATTATTTTTCAAAAACATTTCAAAATGTGCAAAATGTGTGTTGCACTTTTCCAGCCATCTTCCGCCCTTTATGCTTGCTTGGCTGGCTTCTTACGATGCTCCTGCATCACATTTCCCTAGGACCGATCACAAATTGGCATTTATTTCAAGAAATTTTCACCAAAAGATTTGGAAAAAAGAGGGATTACCAATCCTTGTATAATAAACTCCACAAATGAAAAAGAAAATCAGGGGAAAATATAAGGGATTTCAATGATAGTCTTAAAACCCTCCTAATACATTTTCCTCAGGATATTAAACCTACCAAATCTACCATTATCAAGCTATATATATCAACTACGAAAGATCCATATGGGGCCCTGATTAGGAGACGTCCTACCACTTTGTTTGAGGATCAGGTGCCTCTCTCATACAAGAAGAAGAGAGCCCTAAAGGGGCTCTTTGGATTAATCATATTGATGACTTTGTCTCACCAAAATTTCCCTCAGACGTCAGAACTTACTTATGAAAGGAACGAGAGAAAACAGTTGAAAGGGAAATCTATCTCATGATCAATATTTTAGAAGAAGAGAGAGAGGTAACGTTATAAAAAACACCTTTCCCACAAAATATGATTTTGGAATTTGAAAAGAAGCAAGCCACAAAGCAGGATGAAGTGAAATTATCACAATACTTTCAAAAAATTCTTGCAGAACCTCTCAATGAAATGAGGGTTAAAATTGACAAAGGTAACAAACAAGTGTCTCTCTAAGATAGGACCAAAGATGAAAGTATTGTGGTTCATATCAACGTAGACCATCGGGTTATGGAAGAAGTAATAAACAACACGTTTATTTCAGCGAATTCCCCCTTTATTGATGAAGAAAGAAAAGAAGGATCTTGGTGCCTAGATTTTGATGGTGCACACTCAAGCACGGGCTCAGGTGCAGGGATAGTATTAAGGTCATCATATAATGAGACCACCCTTTTTTCATATAGACTTGAGTTTGACTGGACAAACAACATTGTTGAGTACGAATCCCTTATTCTAGGCATTAACTTGGTCATCGATATGAAAATCGAGAACTTGAATGTGAAAAGGGATTCTGACCTAATTGTTTCACAAGTCAATAAGAATTTTGTTGCGAAACACCCAAGGTTAAAACAATACAAAGATGTTGTTTGGGATGCCATAAAAAGGTTTGACAACTTTTCCATTGAGGCCATCCCTAGGGAATAAAATCACTTGGAAGACAATCTTGTTGTTTCTGCTTCAAACTTACAACTTTCCAAAGAAATCATCTTCTACAAGGTGGAAGTAAACTTCAGGCCTTCGTTACCCGACAACTTCAAACATTGGAAAGTTTTTGAAAATGACAGTACACTTCTTCGCTTTCTATAGAATGAGGGAGAGTTCTCTGAACCTCGAATAAACCTATTGGATGAAAGAGAAAATATCCAGATCATCGATGTGGTCGATGATCCCCTGCCTAAAGGAATTGTTCCTTTATAAAACCTTTTTGACCGAAATGATATGTATAAGGGGAAACACTCGAACAAAATCAATGATGAAATTGTTGAATACAACATTGGAACCGAGGAATCCCCGAAATTAATTAAATTGGGTAAAGGAACAACGACTGATGAGAGGGAAAATATGACTACACTTATAAGAGAATTCAAGGATGTCTTCACTTGGTCTTATGAAGATCTAAATTCCTACCAGGAAGATGTTATACAACATGCCATTCCCCTCATTGATGGCACAAATCCTTTCATACAAAAGCTTAGACAGATGAACCTAGATGTTTTACCATGAGTACAAAAGGAGTTACAAAAGATGGTTGAGGTAGGAATAATTGAACCAATTATATATTCATCATGGGTGTCTAATCCAATTATTGTAAGGAAGAATTCTTGTGAAGTCAGGATATGTGTAGATTTCATAAACTTAAATCAGGCTTCGCTCAAAGACAATTATCCTTTACCATACATGGAATATCTTTTGCAAAGGGTAACCGGTGCAGAGATGATGTCTATGCTTGATGGTTTCTCGGGGTATAATCGAGACTTGGTAAAGAAGGATGATCAACTCAAAATTACTATTACCACCCCTTGGGGAACCTATAAGTATTTATGAATTCCTTTTGGAATCACCAACGCAGGGGCTACTTTTCAACGAGCCATGGACTATGCTTTTAGAGATCTAATTAGAAAACTCATAGAGATATATCAAGATGATCTGACCGCCATCTCTAAAAAGAGGGAACAACACATTCAACACTTAAGAACTATCTTCTAAAGATGTAGGGAATATGGAATTTCTCTCAACCCTAAGAAATCAATTTTTGGTGGTGATAAGGGTAAGTTACTGGGACACATCATTTCTATAGATGGAATCATGATAGATCCTGCCGGGGGCGAAGCCATTAAGAAAATCCCTCTTCCCAAAGACAAGAAAGCCTTGCAATCTTTCTGTGTTCAGATTAACGTTATTAGGAGATTCGTCCCAAACTTCGTCGGAATCGTTAAACCCCTTAACAAGATGCTAAAAAAGGACGCCCATTTTGAGTGGGAAAATGAAGGTAGGTTGTCTTTTTAACGTATTAAGGAGGAAATAATTGTCGCACCAATCTTGGTTAGCCCAAAATTTTCCAAGGACTTCATCATTTTCTCTTTTGCATCAAAATATACCATTATGGGGGTGTTGTTACAAAAGAATGAACAACCGATCGCTTTCATGAGAAAAAATATTAGCGACTCAGAATTGAACTACACCATTATGTAAAAACAAGCTTATGCTTTAGTCAAGCCTCTCAAACACTTTCAAACTTATGTGGGATACAACAAGATCAAGGCCTTTGTCCCATACCCCGTTGTAAAGGATGTTTTATCACAACAAGATTTCCTTGGATCAAGAGGAAAGTGGGTATCACAAATACAAGAATATAATTTAGAGATCAAGCTAACTAAGATAAATAAAGGAAAAGGGTTGGAAAATATGATGACAGAAATAAATCAAGAGGCCATTGAGGTAGGACAAAAGGAACAAGTCAGGATCGTCGTAAGTGAGATTGAAAACAATGAATGGTATTTAGACAACATTTATTACTTGAAAAACCTCGCATTCCCTAATCATTTGGTCGAACATAAGAGAAGATCCTGAGACTCAAAGCTATGAAGTATTTCCTAACATAAAATGGTCTCGGGTGGAGGAATCCATACGGGTTAATACTCATATGTGTTGATAAAGAATAAGTTGATAAGTTGATGATCAAACTTCATGTAGGACATTGTGGGGGGGCATTTCACAACATGCACCACTTCCCATAAGAATTTTAGAGCAGGATATTATTGGCCTACTATCTTCTCCGACACACATCGATATGTTAGGGCTTGTCATCCATGCCAATTTTTTATCAGAAAGCAATGGATCCCTGCCCTTCCCTTTAAGCCAATCATTGTGGAAGCACCCTTTCAACAATGGGGAATGGATTTCATTGGTGAATTCAAATACAATGCTAGTAAAAAATACCAATGGATTTTGACCGCCACTAATTACTTCACCAGATGGGTGGAAGATATCCCAAGAAAGAAAGCAATGGAAGAAGACGTCATGAAATTCCTTGAAGAAAATATTATCAGTAGATTTGGTGTCCCTGTTAAGATAACCACTGACAATGCCAAAGCCTTTATCTCAATGGTGCTAAATTATTTTTGTTTCAAATATGGGATTATGTTATCACACTCTTCGAATTATTATCCTCAAGGGAATGTGTTGGAAAAATCCAGCAAAAAAAACATCATGAACATTGTGAAAAACATTGTTGGGGAAAACAAGATGTTAGCATATAAAATAGCATAATCCATTAACATACATGACAAATACGCCCATGGAATAATAATTCAAATATTTGCAAGATATCTATTGGACAAGAAAAGAGTATTTCTCTTGAAATAATCAACTAAAGTATACAAGTGACAAACTTCTGTGTCGGCATGTCTCGGAACCGAGAAACTAAATCCCTTCCATCTGGGCCTCCACCACTTCAATCCTCCACCAAAGGAAATTCCATGTAAAGGATACACTAAGGTTCTCCAACAAAGAAGGAAGACCTTGGGGGTTGAACAATGAGTTCATACTTTAAAGGATAAAGGGATGTAGACTCAATGTGAAGTGAATTTTTTTCCAAAGTATCTTTGATCTCAAAAGTTGAATTATCTCATCTTCCATGGATTGGATATGGCTCAATTTATATTCTTCAAATGGAACTGAAGGGCCGAGTCGGAACATTTCTAGTATATGGAAGGTCAAGGATCATGGATCTCATGATGTGACATGGAAACCAAACACAATTTTTAATTTTGAGCACCAAACTCGATGTACGTGGGTTGTAGTGGTGCAACATGTGTATACGGACGTTGTCTAACTAGTAGGGCACATATATGTGGAAAATATGATTTTTTGGCTTTGGGAAGTACAAAAGGGGACTTCAAGTCTACATAGGGAAATGGAAAGGCCATCCAAGTAAGTTGCTGGGGTGAGGAAATTTTTTCTATAACAGATGCCCCCTAATGTGTGAGGTTAGAGGAGTATCTACGATGGCCAAAATACATTATAATTCCTAGAAGTGGAGTAATAGAGACTCAGCTGGAAGTGCTAGGTGCTCATGAGAATATTACAATCCATTATGACTTTGTACACATGGCTGCCAATTTGAATTACATTGCAGATCCATGTGGAAATATACCAAATAGTTGTTCATGGCAATGAATAGTAAATACAACGTAGATACATGCCATAAGTTGTCATAGTCACGAACAAGGCCTAGTGGAAAACTAGTCTCAAAATCAATCTGAAGATATATGTATACAATGGAGTACAATCTGATCTCCCATGATCACTGAAGTCATATGTGTACTGGTCCAATGGAAAAAACTCAGGAAATATGCTACTGTAAACTGATGCTCCATGTCTTTGACATTATCCTCCAAAGGTGCAAGTCTACATCATGTGAATAGAGGAGTTGATGTCAAACACAGTGAGACTTTGTTTGCTTACCAATGACTAAGGTATATTGTTAACAAATGCGAGACAACCTACTGATAATGAAATTAGGTATCAAGGCACTGAGTACATTCTTACAAGTGTGAATAAAGGTTTTGAGGTTGAAAAATTGAAGAATCCATCAATCAAGAGACATTGATGTATTCCCAACTATCGATGGCAAGAGAGCCCGCCACTGATGAATGCAAGCCTCTAGGTACTCATAGGAGTCTAAGTCTCATTTCCAGAATGATGAGTTGAAGTCAATGGAAGGAGACCCAATGAAAGGAGAGCATTAAGGAATCTCTCATCAGTCAATACAAGGTACAAAGCAATGGTTTGATGATTTGGAGGAGCTCGGATGAAGAGGGTGTTCACGAACCAATGACCCTGTGCATATTTTGCATGCACCAGATGCAATTAGTGCATGAAAAAGACCCTCTGAATAGAAGCCAAAAAGGAAGATTGTCGAAAAAGGTGAGGAAACCACCAATAAGGCTAATGGCATCCAAGACACTCCATGAATTCCAATGTGTGAATAGATTTTTTTTCGTCAAACACAAGGGAACCCCCCCAGTCAGCAACCAATGAGGAGATGTCGACTGTTGGGTTCAAGGTTACCTACCCATAATGAAATTAGGACAATGGTGCATGGTAGGAATACAACTTCATGTAACTTTGAGACACATTGAGGGTATGGCCGAAATGGAAAGTCAAGAGTTCTGAGAAATGGCCAACACAGGCTTATATACTTCCTTTGAACAAGAGAATGAGACATAAGGAGGAATCTGGAAGCATAGATTTGATGATGAAACTTTGTGATGCAGGAGGCATCAATCAAAATCTCCATAGGGACTAGAAGAATAACTAGTCGAAGGAGTAAACTCTAAGTAACGAGATCATCTTCCTAAGGTCATGCTAAACCCAAACTTTGGATGAAAAGTGGACTCAAAAGTTTGTGCTATGTTCAAAGGTGACACAACTACTGCCAATATAAGATAATATTCTTTTCCCACCTGTTGTTTTTTTTTTTTCATAGGCTAATGAATGCTATGATACAGGGGAGGAAACGAGTGTCGCGAGTAAGCAACTAGCTCCAAACAGTGGAACATACCTATACTCAATGCAAGGAAGTGCATGGACACTCATGGGAATATTTCCTCTTAGGGTACATGATGTCAAGCTACAAAGGATATAAACAAGGATTTGCTTGGCTGGTGATGAAAATTACTGAGGTAAGAGGGTTATGAAGAGAAATTGGGAACCGACAATAGGCTCAATAATACAAGCAGGAGGATGAAATGCAATTACAAGTTAACTCCAAAGAATGTCCTTTTTCGTAAATTTAGTCCCCTAGGCCTGAAAAAGTATAAAACAATACCTAGGAGAACTCTTCTAGCCAATGTTGACTATAGTGTTCCTTTTTATAAATTAGTCTACTTTGTCCGAAAAAGGGTTAAACTTACACCAAATAGACGTCCTTTCAAATCCATTTAACGAGTTTGAAAGAGACAAGTTCACTCAACAATCTTTTCACTTTTGAGAGAGTTGGAAAAGAGATTAAAAAAGACTCGTTGGGAGTCCCATAGGTGAAGGTTAGAATGATTCTGAGTAAGAATATGAGGTTCAAATGTAAATTCATATCATAACTATAAGGGACTCCCGATCCTACGGATTAATTTATGCATGGGCACCAAATGGCATAAAGGTTCTAACTAGGACACCCATGTTTGGTAAGCCTCTACCACTCAATAAAGACACTCCTAGTAGCAATAAGAAGGTTTGTGTCATTAATAAATGGGTTTGTACTGAAGGCATACATATCATAGTCATAGGAAAATGCAAATATGAAAAATGGATTGAGAACCTATCATATATGCTAGTGACAAAAAATACCTGCCGAAGGCACGAACGGGTGATATGATGCTCGAAACCACAAAAATACCTGGACAAAACCACCAAAACCAACTCCTTCCATTGCACTATTAGTCCATTAGGTAAAAAATTAACATAAAATATATAAAGTGGATACATATTTTCTACTAATAGTAAAAATGAACAATTTTACCATACCATTTGATTTTTTCACCCACATAGTGCATTTTAAACCATTTTTCCCATGATATTCAATTGTCAATTGTGGGAGCTACAATCAATGAAAATGACAATAATTTGGACCAAGTAAGTGCCCCTCCCCTCCACTTCATTTCTAGTGGTTTAAATTTCCAATTTAGTCCTCATTTTTTGAGTTTTAGAGGGCACAATATGTAAATTAGGGTGTACGCGAGCTATAGTTCATCGAGCCATGTATATGGAGACATGTACGCGGGAAACACAAAGACTTCCTGGTTATATGTGGCCCTACACACAAGTGTTAACATTACAGCCCACGTACAAGTACACAAACAAGTTTTTTAATGAATTTAACTCAAAAAATGATTTTTGTTTGGCAGGATGGTGCTTGAATGGAGAGAGAGGGAGAATGAGGAAGTAGATGCAATAGTGGAAAGAGATGTAGAGGCCCAACTAGCTCTAAAAATATGTGGCCTTTATCAATTTTTGGCTCTCAAAGGATTGAGGGCTCAAGTGTGGTTACTCCAAATGCTCATAAGCTATTGGGATCCGGAGATAGAGGCCTTTAATCTCGATGGGAAACCATTGAGTATTGAAGTAGATGACATCTATTTTATCATAGGATTGTATCATCGAGGCAGGGTGGTGAATCTCAAATCCCCAGGGACTGGGAGTGGTATGAACATAGAGGATTACATTGCCACCCATTGTGTTGTAGGAACATATAAACTAGGGATCCAATTCCCCATCAAGGCAATCGAAAACTTGGGTCTGAATATCTTCATTCTTTTCCTTACACGAATCTCTGGGTCGGCCTCGTTGCACCAGGATTCAAGGCCACTCATGTTCTATGCAATGGAGTGTTTATGAACCACTATTTATGACTGGTGTACCTCACTAGTGACTAACATGAAGAGTCATATGACGGATTGCAAACAGGGGAGAAAGAGAAACTTTGGGTTTGCATCCATCTTGTGTAGTTTTTTCTTTGAGTGGGTTCTAGGTTTGAGCCATAGAGTGGAGATCATTCCACATGGATCGCGCTATCAAACCATATCACAGTGGACCGACGTGATGAGGTGGTAAGGAGGTGGTAGGGTGTCAACCCCCTACAACGATGAGTTCCTTCTCTAGTGGCATCGACATGTGATAGCCATTGATGACTACCATTATGCTGGGATCGACTACATAGGGGATCCATATATGCCTCTACCACCAGGCTCCGCCTACGATGATATTGGTAAGAATTTTTTTTATATATTTCATTTTTTTGTGTTTTTTCAAAAAGAATAAAAGACACAAATATTTTTGTATGGTATCAAGTATTAACAATTACTTTTTCATGCAGATGTAGGTCCGCAATGACCAGACAGATTCCCACAACATTGGTGGAGGAACCAGGGAGATGAGCACATAGGAGGATATGCAGATAGAGTGCTAAATAATGTGCAGGGGAACCTATCCCGTTTGATGCATAGAATTCCTATGGTTCAGGTGGAGGATCTACTAGAGGCTATGCAGCGACAGGTGGTGGGTGTGCCCCGTGCGTGGGTGTGACTCTTTCGGCGTCTCACAAACACCTTACCGTGATATCATGATACGCATCCAGTGCCACAGGTGTAGATTACATGGTCACATATATATCTGTCATATATGTATTTTTAGGGTGTGCGCCCCATTTTTTACTATGACACCATATTTTTTGAAAAGATGAAATATAAAAATTGGTCCTTGACTTTACTTATATATGTTACAATGTGTACATTGATGAGTGTGTTTTATTTACTTTATTTATGTGACAAATTCCAATCTAAAACATAATTAGCATATGCATCGGATACATAATTAGAACTTCTAGGTATGTGATTATAAGTAATAAAATCAAAGTATCGTTCCATAATTCGTACCCATGGGAATCATCAGAGTAGAGTAGGGTTTCACATATGGTAATTTTCATTTAATTGAATTAAGAATAACTGAGAGTCCACTTGAACCTCTAAATACCGAACACCATGTGAAATGGTGTCGCTTAATAGTTTCATAATGACGTTATACTCAACCACATTATTCGTTGATGGTTCCAAAAAAATGCAACCTGAAGACACCAGTTGGCATGTTGATGGTTCCAAACAAATGCAATGCAGTGGAAGCCATTTTCTGTGTATTATGACTGACACCATCTGTGAATCCTAAGAAAAATTAATACTTCATTAACATATTCGAACCAAGGGAAAACCTAATAAGAAATTCGATGACACAAAGGAAAAGATATATATACACTAAGATACATTAGTATACAAAGAGTCACGCCCAAGCTTGAGGGCTCAAGCATAATGTATTTTCAAGTAGAGCCCATTTATGGGCTCATCCAACATATTCCCTTCATAATCCTCCAATTCATAGGCTCCTTTTTCTAAAACATGTCGCATGATATAAGGACCGTTCCACATGGGGTTGAACTTTCCTGCCCCCAATGGTTCTTTGGCTTGGTCATACAAGAGGACCAAGTCACCCTCATCATACTTACGATGATAGACAGACCTATCATACTGCACCTTAACACATCATTTATTTGCTTCGATAGTCGTAGAGGCATCTTGACGCTTCTCATCTAGGCACTCTAGGTTTACGAGATGTTCGTCAAGATCAGATGTGTCAGGTAGGAGCTCAATTGTCATTTTAAGGGAAGGGATTTCAAATTCAATTGGAAGGATCGAATCCACACTGTGTACTAACTGAAAAGGAGAAAAACTGGTGGAAGTCTTAACCGAGGTTCGATATGCCCAAAGCACAGGGTAAAGCATTAGATGCCAATCAGACTTACTCTGACTAACAGTTTTTTGCAAGATGGTCTTGAGAGATTTATTCACATCCTCTACTTGTCCATTTTCTTGGGGATAATAAGTGGAAGAATTATCGTGCTTAAACCCCATTTTTTATGCTAACTCCCTCATCATTTCATTCTGAAAGTGACTTCCATGATCAGTGACAATATCCCTTAGGATTCTAAATTGGGCTATAATTTGGTTGAATACAAAGAATGATGTAGTATTACCATCATATTTAATGATAGACATGGCCTCTACCCACTTAGTGAAGTAATCCACGACCACGATAATATGTTGATGCCCCCCAGCCGAAGTTGGTTTACAGTCCATAAAATCTACCCCCAACTTGGTGAAGGGATCGATGGTGATGATTGGGTGAAGAGGGGCTGGATGCAAGTGCATTTTCCAAGAGAACACCTGGAAAGGGTGACACTTTTTGACCACTTAAACACAGTATTTAAAAATTGATGACCAAAAATAACCAACTCACAATATTTTTTGGGTTGTCACAAGCCAAGATAGATGACCACCACAAGCCCCACTGTGAGAGTAATTAAGAACCGACTCAACTTCCTCATGATTCAAGAAACAACGCAAGATATTATATACTCCTCAACAATACAAAGTGTCACCAACGATAAGGTAGTTTTTAGCTTGATGAAGGATACGTCATCGATCGTCTCTCAACAGATGTTGGGGTAACTTCAAGGTTTGAAGATAAATCAGAATGTCTCCATACCAGGGGCCAAAGACAAGATAAGAAAAATATGTTCATCTGTGAATGGATCAGTATAAATGACGTCCTCATCTATTTGAGGGAAGTCTAATATCAAATCAACAAAAACTTGCGATTTCTTAGACTTCGCTGAAGCAAAATCAAGATCAAATTCTTGAAAAATAACAATCCACTTATTGTATTTTCCCCCTATGATATGCCTAGTAAGGACGTATTGAAATGGATTTATATCAGCAACTACAATATTTTTTCAAAGAGATATATAATGTCATAATCTTTGAACCACATGTACAGAAACCAAGGCTAGTTTCTCAATGTGAGAGTATTTAAGTTCAGGACCGACTAAGTTTTGACTAAAGTAGTATACAATGTGCTCATGGAGCTCATCGCCCTCCTAAACTAGAACTATACCAATCGTCCCTTCGGACACGATGATATAACGAAAATAATTTCTACTATAGTATGGAGGCTTCAATAGAGGCGTCGATACCAAGGATTTCTTAAGAGCATTGAAGGATTCTCGGGCTCGCTCATCCCATATAAACAGAGTATCCTTTTTCAACAGATGCATGAAACCCTTAGTTAAATTGGCATAGTTCACTATGAACCTACGCAAGAAGTTAGCCTTCCTCTGTAAACCATGAAGTTGACGAATGTTGCACAAGGGAGGCAATCGAAGTATTGCCTCAACCTTCATAGGATCCACTATGATCCCATGCTCAGAGACTAAGAATCCTAAAAGATGACTAGACTTAACGCAAAATATGAACTTGTGATGGTTTAAACGGATGTGATAATAACGACATCTCTCAAATACTTGTCGAAGGTGAGTAGAGTGATATACTCTCTTTCGAGAGTGAGCAGTGAGATCTTTGAGGTAAGCTTCGATGATATATTTTATATTGTGAAAATTAAAGTTCATGGCGTGTTGGAAGGTTTCTCTGACATTTTTAAGGTTGAAAGGAATTTTCCGGTATGCAAAAGTACCCCAAGGACAAATAAACGTCGTCTTATTTTGATCCTCGTGTTTGATATGAATCTGATTATATCCTGAAAATTCGTTCATAAAAGAGAAAACTTCGCTTCCTGCACATTCATCGAGAATCTCGTTAATGAAAGGAGTCAGGAAGTTATCTTTAGGACAAGCCTTGTTTAGGTCTCGAAAATCCATACACACATGGATGGTTCCTTGTTTCTTATTCATTGGAACGGGATTAGACACCCATTCGGTCAAGGGAACCGGGTAGATGAAACAAGCATTAAGTAGTTTCTCTACCTCTTCTTTAATAGCAGGGGCCTTCCTAGGATTAACATCTCTAAGATGTTGTCGAACAGGTCTAGCATCCGATTAAGTCTTGATCTCATGTTCGAAAATGATAGGGTTGATCCATGGAATCTCTTCGTATGACCAAGCGAATACGTCATGAAATTATTTGAAGAGATCGGTGTAGATATGAATTTCTTCAGGCGAACAATCTACACCAATATATACATTTTCAATTTTTCCAGGAATTCGAGAGATGTTGATCGTGATGGTAGGAGAAATATTCACCATGTTTCCTTCAACATAAACACCATGTGTATCTAGTGGAACCACAACGTGACCGACCATATCACTCAAGGTAGATCTAAAGTCATCTTATTCGATCCTAACAATTTCTGGGAGGAAGTAAGAGTGATGATGCATATCATCCCATGGCCTCTAAGATGGATTTATCTGAAGGTAAAGTATCATCGAGGAAATAATGCGAACAATATGATTGGGTGGCCCATATGGTCTCTAGAACAAGATCATCCTTGTTCGTCAGCAAGGAGACATGATCTTGGTCAGCAATAGTGTTAAGAATATCTTGATATGCAACCTTTGCCGCTGACAGTGGAATTTCCATCCCAATATGTGACTGACCTTCATAGGACATGGTCGGGGAAGGTAGGGTCCAAGGGTCGTTGAAATACAAAGTATAGAAAGGAACGAACCTCAATGACGACATAGATCTACTGGACATGGCATAAATGTGATGAATTGGTGCCATGAAATCAAAGGTACCTATGAGAAAGGAATACATTATGACACCAATATCCTTAGTTTCTGGTTGAGAATTGTTGATCACTGGGATCGAAGGTCCAACTAATGCATTAGGAATAGCATGCACAAAGGACAATTGATCAATCGTCACTATTTTCCCTTTCTAAGGAAAAAATAAAGTGTGGAAAACAAACGACATGACTGTGGTCATGGAATAGGTCCAATTATTCCCTAGTAATAAATTATAGTCAAGGGGTGAATCAACCACCTCGACATCAACCTCCACTGTCTTTCCACCTAACTGGATCGAAAAAGCGGGAAGAATTTTGTGGGGTCAAAAAGAACAACCATCAAATGCAGTCAACATAGTCATAGATTAAGAGACAGTCAGAGAGCCAATGGATTTCCAACAGGTTAGGGACATCATGCACATTGCAACACCTTCATCAATTACAGTGTGTTTGATGGTATACTTCATGTACTCCACATGGATTTGAAAGGCCACATGGTAAGAAAATTGAGGCTTAACATCCGTGATTTCAAACTTAATAAACTTCGAGCCACACGGGTCTAGAGATCCTAACACATATAAAAAGGAATTCCTCTATGAAGGAAACATCTGGAGCACCTCCAAAGCCAACATCACACAAGAGATTTGACCCAGATCTTCGACAATCAAATAGTTTTGGGCAACTCTGGCATTAGGATTGTGGGTAAAGCGTTTCAGTACTCCTTTCGAAAGACGAGGCAAATTCTCTGGCTTTTCGATCTACAAAGGTGTTTTCGGAGGAGGGGGAGACTCTAGACATGTAATAGTCTGTGAAGAACCATAATCACAATATCGAGTGGCTACATCAATTTGAGACTTGACCATATTAACACATAGACGATCACCTTCATGTGTCAAGGGGTTTTAATTCCCACTCGATCCATTTCCGGTGTTGGAGGAGCTCGAAGCCATGTGTTGATTATGCGGAAAAGAATTCTTTGGCACAATGGGAGGTTGAGATACGAGCCTCGAGGCTTCCTTAAGTTTGGGGAATAGGTGGGTAAGGTGATCATATTTACAAATTTTACAAGGAAACTTCACCTTCCATTTTTCTTTCTTTCCCTCACCAATATTATTATTCAATCCATCATTTTTAGCATTTTCCTTGGTTTTATTATTATTTCTCCCACCCTTATGATTATTAACTTGTCCTTTCTTTCTATTCCCTCTTGGTTGTTGGTTACCATTTGGGTTGGTCGACGACTATACAAAATGCACATTCACCGACTAAGTGGGAGTGGAGGACGAAGACGAATCTTGTCCTACTATAGGCTGGCTTAGAGACAAATCCTTCTTCTAGTTCATCACTAATTCTATAGACGTAGCATTTGCAGAGCCTATGATGCCATCAACATGAGGCCCTGAATTTTGTCTAGGGTCATAATTCTATCGCGGCGTGTCAGGAAGAATTTCATATAACATCCCAGATTGAGCATATATGAGGTCTAATTGTTGGGCTTTGAAAATAGCTTCTTCCTCATATGTTACTTTGGATGTAGAAATATCCTTCAAAATATCAGACAATAAGTACATAAGGAACCATTCCAACAGGAACTCTAAAGGAATGTAGGCTTTAATCAACCTCTTCCATCTACGCCACTCTTGGATATGGTCTGAGGTATATGTGGGCTTATCTTGGTGAAAGGATGACAAAATTTCTATGCCGACATCATAATGAACCGACAACTGGAAGTGATTAAGAAAGACCAAAACCATATGATTAAAATTTTTGTATGCTCCCCTGGTAGCTCAATGTACCATTTCACTGCAACCCCCGTGAGGGTGCATTGAAGCGGTCTCAAATGAATAGAAACGTCATTAAGAGAATTGGATGAGCACCAAATATGAAAAGTAGTAACATGATCACCCGGATCCTCACCAGTCTTTCCCTCAAATTTCAGAATGTCCAAAGGAATCTTGGTGGGGACAGGGGGGCCATGACATATCGTGATGCACTGGGTCATTCATTAATCTCGACAAATATGGCAAATTAAGCGTTACCATAAAATGGGGTCGGGATTGCGACATCTGATCCCATGCTCATGGGAAATATTGGTGTTGAGGGATTGTAGATCATCCAGGGTTATGGTATACACCATGGCCATGTCTAGTAGGGTAATATCCTCCTCCAAACTGATTCATAAGATGTTGTATGGGAATCATACCTATAGGGATGACATAATGAGGATTATAAGCATTTCCCCCAACTGGAGTGTCTCTAGGCTGGGGGTTTCCCATAGCATGAGATTGACTCCCTCTAGGTGGAAATCTGAAGGTTAGAGGTGGATTCATCATAAAAAATGTGTTCGTATGAATCGGCGTGGAGGAGGAAGTGGGAAAGGATAGAATATAAGAAGTATATTTTCCACCCGGTTGAGTACTCCATCCAAGAGAATTGAGACTAGGATTAGAACCATGAGGAAAAGGAGGTTGGATTCTAACCGTAGGAGCCGTTTGAGGAATATGAGCTCCACCAAACGAGAGAGGAGTATGCGGAGGAGCCATGCCCCCAGGTCCAAGACTAGGATTTTCATTATTCACTAGAATGGAGGATGAAAATTGCGTTTTCATATTTGGAATACCAAAATAGAAAGGGTTAGAGATCGAAATTATGGACTAAGAATTATATCCAGTCATACCAAAAAGAGACCTGAAAGGGTTTGTTACTATGGGTTGAGTAGCAACCACATGTCGGATAGGAGTAAGGACGACAATCTCCAGCACTACAACCATAACGGTTGAAGGAGTTGAAGTAGTCCCATTAACCACAAAATTTATAGGAGTCGAGTGACTACCAGTGTCTTTCAAACTTGACTTAGTACTCATAATTGTATAATCACAATTTTGGTAGGTGGAGGTATGTGTACCATGTTTAGTAAATTTACACCTTTTAGAAGGAAAAGACCCAAGATGCAGTGGTAACTTTAAAAAATGATGAGATATGTGAGGAATATGGTATGGCTCCATGGTGACTCAAGACTCGAGATATAAAAACAAATCCTAGGGCCAACTAACAATCAAAGAGCACACCAAAATAAACAAAAAAGGCCAAATGCACACAAACAAGATATAGTAGTTGAAAAGGGGCCTCCCTTACTAGAGTAGGTATGCCTCAACCAAGAGGGCCTGAGACTCCCTTCAAAATATTGGAGGTATCATAATTAGTTATAAGGGACCTCATGGGCTTAACAATGCAGTTGGTCAGATCCCCCCGGAGAGGTAATTCTCCATAAAGGTTGTGTGTTGTCTGACCCTTATCTGACTCAGGGTACCTTTAGAATAACCCCTGCAAGTAACATATGTGGCTACCTATGTCAAGAAACTAGATCCACCATGATATAACCAATGTACATGTGAATAGTCATAAGTCAAGTCCATTGTATGGGCAGGGTAACAAAGCCTAAAATATCGAAAGAACCACCTCTCACGGAGGTAAAGGTACTAGCAAGACCCCCAAATACAAATAGATCCCCAGAAATATCTTTGATGCTAAGAAGGTATTAGAGGGCTATCTCTGCAACCAACTTCATGCGACCTCGTGCTTAACTGCAGTGTGAGTGGAGCGTCCTGACTTCACTAATTACATAATGGATTTCACCACTCCCTGGTCAGACACATATGTTTAGCTTAATAGCCTTGGATAAGTGTACTCACAAAATCCTATTCCAAGGCCCTATATCCTATGCTTGTTTGTGTACTTTGAAAAATACAATCGTTTCTAATCAATTTTAGTTAATCAACGTTACTTTTAATGGGCTTTGTTTACTCAAGAGATGTGGTCATGAAACTGATGATATTATGACTCAACATATCAAAGAAATGAATACAAACATAGTGCTAAGTCCTAATCTTAAATTCTCAAAATATGGTAAGATTTTAAAATGAAACTTTCAATGCAACTTCTACAATTTCAATAAAATGCAATCTTTCCATATGTATCAAGATCAATACTAAGAACCCAAAAGAGCAAATGCCATAATGAAAAATTATGGCATTTTTTTTTTTCGATATAAAGAAACGAAAATGAAAGGAATGAACAACAACTTGATATATAGACCCTACTACAAGAAAAAAGAGACAAGATAAGCAGGATACCAAGAATAAAACACTCAAACCAAGATGTAAGGAAAACCAATGAAAAAAATGATAAGAAAGAATACCACCTGAAATTTCAACAATAAGAAGGTTTCCTGTCACTCTGTAAGCACTCAATAGTTAGGACAGAGACCCAAGAAGACTCAAAAACCATCCAAACTCACCCAACAAACACCAAACTCAGCCAGTAAACCAAAAAGTTGATGTATGTGACTGTTTGAGAAAAACTTGTATATGTACACTCCCTTAGAAGGACAACTCGTGTATGTATGTGTTTGTCAAGGGAAAACCTGTGTATATGTAGTAAAACACTTACCAGGGCAAGGATTAGGCCAAGAAAATCAGATGCAACATAAAAGTAGGTTGTCAAGCAATGAGGTGACAAGGAAACTCATGCTAACAGAGAGTGAGCCAAGGAGAGAAACACTCCAAACCCCAAAACAGAAAATCCATTCCCCAGTATGGTCGCCAGTTCTGTTACGAGGAAAATATCTCTATGGCATGGGGTAAACCACAATAAATGGAATGACTACAGAAATCAACTCTAATCCCAAGTATTCTATATAAATAAAAATGCTAATAAGACAAGATCAAGATCCTACCTCGTTAAGACGTTCGATGAAGACCACCATTGACCACACAACTCAAATCTTTATACCTGCAACTTGTCCTCAAAAACCAATATACACAAGCATATGGTGATAATATATAATGTTAGCATATAAAATAGCATAATCCATTAACATAAATGACAAATATGCCCATGGAATAATAATTCAAATATTTGCAAGATATCAATTGCATGAGAAAGAGTATTTCTATTAAAATAATCAACATAAGTATATAAGTGATAAACTTCTGTGTCGGCACATCTCGGAACCGAGAAACTAAGTCCCTTCCAGCTAGGCCTCCACCACTTCAATACTCCACCAAAGGCAAGGTCATATAAAGGAGACAATGAGGTTCTCCATAAAAGAAGGAAGATCTTGGGGGATGAACAATGAGTTCAGAGTTTAAAGGATAAAGGGATGCAGACTCAATGTGAAGTGAAAATTTCTCCAGAGTATCTTTTCTCTCAAAATTTGAACTCTCTCCTCTTCCATGGCTTGGATATGGCTCAATTTATAGCCTTAAAATGGAACTGAAGGGCTGAGTCAGAACATTTATAGTATATGGAAGGTCAAGGATCATGAATATTGTGACGTGACATGGAAACCCAACACAATTTTTAATTTTGAGCACCAAAATCAATGTACGCAGGTTGTAGTGGTGCAACTTACGTATACAGATGTTGTCTAATTGGTAGGGCATGTATATGTGGAAAAATATGATTTTTTGGCTCTAGGAAGTACAAAAGGGGACTTCAAGTCTGCATAGGGAAATGGAAAGGCCATCCAAGCAAGATGCATGGGGTGAGGAAAAAATTCTATAACATATACTACATGGCCAACAATACGCTTTTGCACATTTGGATACCCCTCTCACCACTACAAATATTCATCGATTTCTGGAAGGAAGTGGTCCTTGCTCCACGAGGTACAAGTCAGTATTATGGTGAGCATCATTTCAAAACTTAATCCAATTGAGTATGTTGTATCTTATATTGCTCTAGATTTCATGATATATGATTGGACATTATTCATTTTTCCCTACTTCACCTTGGTGGTTGACATTGTTCCCTCGTAAGTGATATTCCTTAGGGATGGGTTTGCTACTAGGAACTCCCTTGAAGAGACATTGTATCGTTCCCAACCATACTTACCACTTTCTATCATTGTTCCCCTCCATTTCCTTATCTCTTGGAATTTTAGGGTGTATTAACCCAAGAAGGGGTTGTCCCTCATTATATGGGAAGAAGGGGTTGAAGGCCAAGAGGGATTGATGTTGGGTAAAAGATAAAATCATTGTATGAACCTTCTAGATGATTCGCCCAGGGATCACCCAAGAAACTAGTGAAATGCTTATCATTGAGTAAAGGGGGACCCACAATATAATAAAGAATGCTTAAAGTGTTAGTTGAAGGATAGGAGGTCTCATCACGAGCTAACCTATCACGTCCATGGATATCTATTGGTATGACATTGCCATCATCTGGTCACTAAACCATGGTAATGACTCTCAATTGCATGGCTGAGAGAAAGGGGGTCTCATCACGAGACAACCTTCTCATTTCCACTAGGTATTTGTTGGTTTCATTGCCATTATATAGACACCACACTAGGGCAGTGACCTTCAAACTTTCCTTAAAATTATGAAACAATAAAAGAATGGCAAGTAATGGGCTTGGAAAAAGTGCATTTGCGAACGAAGGTACCACACACCCTCTACAAAGGCACCCATGAACGAGACACTACGACCTATTGTATGTCATGATCCCTATGCCCATTGAGTATTGATCCAAACCAATTCACATGCCATACAATTGGTTTGGATCAATACTCAATGGGCCAATTACTCAATTACCCTAGTCCAAGGAGAGTTTTCAAGAGATCCCATCCCTCACATGCCAAAAAATTTTCCCAAGAGGGGGAAAACGTCTTCTTTTTTAGCTTGAAGTCATATTTGGGGGCTAAGGTTTGGTGGTGGTGTTACCACTCATTGACACATGCAAGTTTTTAGAATGAGGCCTTGGCCATGAGGATATTTCATAGATGCTTGACATGTGTCCTTTAAAGGCCTACCATAGCTTCTCCAACACCAACAACTTGTCCCAAGTGGAAAAACGCCCCCTAAAGCGGTGGCATCCATCTAAATTAGGGTTTTATTTGTGCAAAAGTGAAATTGTAAATGAATTATTTAATATTACTTTGTTAAAGGGGGAAATATTAGGGTTTTTTGTTGGAAGATTGGTTGTTGTCATTGATTTCAACCCTAGTCATGGGTTTTGGACCACAAGATTGATGAAGTTATTTGGACATGAAGGAAAAGGCACATGTAGATACAACACCCATGGATGGATAGTATACATCATGCTGTTTCCGGTGGTATGTGGCACGTCACGTGGATCCTCATGGTTGAGGAGAAATGAATTTTTGAAGATGACAAAGTGAATTGTACATGTAGGCCCTGAA
>ML784631.1:617608-636458 GCA_009831015.1 Picea engelmannii | reverse complement strand
CATTTGGAGTTGGTTATTGGGTTCCAAAATCTTCTACGGGGAGTTCACATGAGCACTTGGACATGGGACCCGAGCTTACAATGGTGGTTGGACTACTTCAGCATGGTGGATTTCCTTTCTACATGAGACTTTGGTTCTTCAGTTTTCTTCAGCATTACGGTCCACAATTATCCATGGGACCCTGGTATATGGTTGTACATCAAGCGTTGAGGACAACGCTTTCATAAGGGAGATGGAATGTAAGGTAGCTAGAGAGGTAGTGGGGGGGCTCAGAGGGCCCATAGTGATAATAGTGGAGGTCATTCAATGTAAGGTGGACTAGGTCCACTATATTATTAAATAAGGCTCACTATGGTAGTTAGATATAATAAATGTAAGAGGACTTCTTAGAATGTTCTACTTCTAGAAGATTTCTTCTCTAGAATATTATTAGGTGATGGTAGCACTATATAAAGGGGTTCAAGCAATGTAATGAGACATAAAGAGAAGTATTGTATTTGGAGCGGTAGCTCAATAAGAGGATGCCCCCTCAAAGAGGCAAGTGAACAGGAGAGGATCTCTTCCATAATAGGATCCATTGTATGGTGTTGCCCTACCCTAAGGGTTTGATAGTAATAAAAGAGATTTTGCATATTATTCTTGTATATCTGTTATGGTGATTTTGTATTCAGTCTTTGGTTCTTAACAATGTGAGCCAATCCTAAGCGCTCTGCAAAACCATGTATGTTATACAACAAAATACAACAATATAGTAGATATATAGTGTATAAAAGTGGAAAATAAATAGTCATGAATATCATTGATAGAGAGGGAATCACAAAACTAGTCCACTCATTCTCATTAATAAATCATATTTACATATCAAATGACTTTTCACCTTAGCGCCTTACTTGAAATTTCATCCTCTACAACTATCACAGATATCAATCCATGTAATTTAACCTTCAACCTTCGTCTTTGCACAAATCTTCCTCTTATTCTTTTAATCTCTCTTCTTACTCGTGTCCTCTCATCTTGTATGAGTATCCACATTAATGATGCCATCCAACCTAATATCCTTCAATATTTTCACCTTTATAGATGTCTCCACCACTAACATATAGCTAACACATCCATATGTATGTTGTAAAGGCTTCCTTATTGATGGTTTTATAAATTACTATTGGTATTCCTTGTGAATCCCTTCAACTACATTGCATACCTTCATGTGCCAAACCTTCTTCTATGCATCCTACCCTTGAACCTATTTATTGTGCACCAACCTTAGTTATGTCTTGCCCAAACTTCATTTGTGTTGACTTCTCCCTACATATATTGTTTGGATCCTACTCATTGCTACCTTGCACATATACGTCAAATCTCACACATGTTCTCTCATCCTCTCATTTTGTGCCTAGATTCACAAATGCCTTTTCTCCTATCAACAATGCTCTTGCATCAAATTCCCCTTACCAATAAAAACTTGTGTGTCCTTGTTCAAATCGTGTGCATTTCTCTACATCTACCTACAGATTCCCCTCGTGAAGGTTTTGATACTTATATTAAAAAGTCCAAGTTCTTTCCTCTATAATTTTGTCCTTCCATTTTATTAAATACAATTTATATGGAATACCAAGTGTCTTCAAAACCTTCTCACCTATCACTTCCTTAAACTATTTTTTTTTCTTCTTGGGCATATGGTTGCATTAATCATATTTCATGTCTTCCCTAGTGCATAATATTATGTTTCTTTGTAATCTTAGATATCCTTCATATTGAATATCAATAATTGTCAAATTCTTTAGACAATTTTTCCTTGTATGCATTAGATATTTTATTAATCTTAATCTCATTTTTTTTTTAAATACTCATATCCCATCGCACTCACGACGAATTTTCTCGTCGATGGTATTGCTATTTCATCGATGATATTGAAACTTCATCGCCCGGATTCGTTGGATAGTTCGTCTCTCGGGCGATGACCTAAGGTCATCTTTCGTGCGATGATCTATTTAGGTCGTCTTTCGTGCGATGACCTCTTTAGGTTGTCTTCGTGCGATGACATATTTAGGTCGTCTTATGTGTGATGACATATTTAGGTCATATTTTGTGCAACAACCTATTTAGTTCATCTCACGTGCAACGACCTAAATAATTTGTCTATCCTGCGACACAAACTTTAACTCGTCTCACGGGCGACGACCTAAGAAGGTTCTCTCCCTCGTGATGACATCAATAAAACATCCTTAGGTCGTCTTTCAAGCGACGATATCCTTAGTTCATCGCAATTTCCATGACACATGATACAATGTTTGGGGGGTCCAATATTCATCACCATATCCACAACAGAACATCGTGTGAGCATCGAAATTACCGTCGCAAAATGACCCAAATTTACTAGTGACTATATTGATCCGAATTTTTCATCAGTTTAGTTATTTTCATTGTAGTTATTCTTAGGATTTATCTCGCACTTTTCCTTGCTTATTTTTCTACTCTTATATCAAAAAAATTCCAAGCACTTACTCATTTTTCGAATGATGCAGAGCGGGCCAACACAAATTTCAAATCCACAGGTTTGTAAGTCCTTTATATCGTAGGTCTGTATTCCCATTATTGATTTTTCTCATCTTTTACCTCTGACTACCTTTTGATTGACTTTTGTTTTTTATACTTAGTATTTTTTTTGAAAATACAAATGCAGAGTTGCATAATAATTATTGAACCTTTTTTAATTAACCAGGTCCGCAACCCCACACTCATAAAAAAAATTTACTCATTTTATTTTTCCATTTCCTTTTGGTACTTAATCAAATTCAAGAAATGTGGATGCAGAGCTACATACCATCCATAAACTCTCTCTTTGGTCTCTAGGTCCTCAAGTCCGTAGGTCCGCATTCACTTTTCACTTTTCACCTTTTCATACCTAACCATATTTCTCATTTTGGAGCGGACCTCCGTACTCTTCCCTACTCTTCCTCATATCCATGTTCATAACTCTGCATCTCTCTTAACACTTAACCATATTCGCAATCCTAATGCAGTCCTTGTCATCCTTTCCCAAAGATGTGTTCATGAACATTTAGGTCTGCAACCCCGCAAATTTGAAACTCCATCATACCATCACATCACCACTTCTCATCATATTTATTACCCCTTCCACATCATCCACCACTCGTAAAATCATAATGTCATTATTAATGCATAATACATTGATTAAGGGTCACAATAAATCCAAATCCCATGACAATTGATGGCATTTAAAGCATGATGTATGATTGATTGAGTCATGTTGGCACAGGGGAAGACCCAGGGTTCAACGATACAACAGCGCACCAACAAAGCCCTAAATACCGGCCCTTTTGGAAACACCTGCGAAGCAAATGAAGTCTCACCCGAGGTAGAGGCAGGGGTGGTTGCAAGACTCAGGTGTCTGTAACCTTAGCTAGGACACGGATCTGTGATTATAATATTGAATAAAGCACTTAGCACCGTCAGTTCCTCAATATGCAATCAATATCCACTTCGATGATAAAATAGAGCTTCGCAACATTCACACTAATCTAATGTGTTTAAGCACTTAGCATAGGTAAATAGATCAGATCGAGGAGATCAAGCACTAAGAATAGCTATATAGATCAGATCTAACATTCTCACATATAATAAGCACAAAGCAACAAAACATAGTGTTTACGTGGTTCACCCCCACCCTAGGGATACATCCACCAACTCTTCTCCTTTATTGTCTTCAGTCAATCGGTTACAAGAACAAAGCCTCAAAACCCTTACTCCGCACAGGACAGAAGATCTGCACAACTTGCTATATCCTTCTTCCTTGTGTTACAGCACAAAACCTTCCACAATCTGCTACAAGGACCTGCACTTAGCTCTACAAGTCTCTTACAATCATGCACAAAGCACTTACAGACTCTACTTGAACTTAACATACATTCACATCACATAGATGCACCACACTTCTATCTAGCCTAAGCGTCTATTTATATATTACAAAATAGGCCTAAACATGGGTAAACCCATGGGCCAACATCCCAATCCCATTACATAATCCCAAAAACCCAAAAAGGGGTCGAGATCCCATGATCTTCGCTTCATCTTCCACTCCTCCTTCGACAGGCTATCGAAGTCCCAAAATAGGTCAACATCACCAAGAATCTCCCAAAACTTGGTCAAGGGCCAACAAGCCCCCAACACTCACCTGTGACTCATCCCGAGTCACTCAGGTCTGATTAGTTCTTCTTCAAACGCCTCGAGTTTGGCTCGAGCTTCTTCGACTTGCTTCTTTTCTATGGCCTCTTGCTTGGAAAACTCTTGGATCACTATGTCATTCACTGACCCTTCTAGGCATTGTTCTGCTATAGTGGCAACCTGTTCTATCTCTACTCCTCGGCTTTCAACCTCTGTGAACAATTGGCATGCCTTATCTTTCACAGGTTGGAGCCATTGAGTTACTTCCATAACTTTGCTCTGGATTGTATGGATCTGCTACTAGGCGGTGTGTTGCTCTTGAGATATCTTCATTCTGTCTACAACTGACAAGGCCTTCAGCTGCGCCTGTAGTGTGTCTTTGTGCTGCTTTGCTTCCTGGAGCTACGACTCCAATGCCTGCAACTATGGGTTCTCAGAGAGTTTCTCATATGTTTGGGCACTGTGGTTACTCAGCTTCTTACATTACAGGGCAAGAGCTTTTAGTCTGTCAACTGTGCTGCAGGCAGTTGCTTCCCTTAGGTCTCTTATGTCTTGCAGGGTCTCGGGCACTGTGCGTAGCTCCAAATCTGCTATGTGTTGATGTAGTTGCTGAATCACTTCTTCAATTTGTGTCACCTGTTGTGGGACTCTCTCTTCGGCCTTTACTTCTATAAATGTCACAGAGCGAAGTGCTCTATTGACCCTTTCCTTTACTTCGAGTTGCTTCGCGAGCAACTCTTCCTTTTCTTTCTGCAGCTAGACTTTTTATTCCTCCCACTTTGCTTGGAGAGCAAGCTTTTCCCGTTCTGCAGTATTGCGTTTCTCTAAAAGGTCTCCTTGTACTTGTGCTAAATCCTGGGTGGCTTGCATTGTTTCCTCCTATGCTCGTCGAAGGCGAGCTTCGACTGTATCAACAATTTGGTGGAGTTGAGCTAACTCATCTCCCAGTTCTCATGTTTCCAATGGTAGAGGCGTAGTGGAAATTGCACAGCTAGACTGTAGTGCCTGCTGCACCCCTTGAATTTCAACCTTAACTCGATTGTACATCTCCTCCTGCTTAGCCTCTTTCTTCTCTTCTATCTCCAGCAAAGCATCGTTCAGTGTTTCTACAATGAAATCGAAGTCATCTGAGGTGAGGGTAGTCTATATTTTGGTCATAGAGGCTTTCGATTTCTTCTGGGAAGAAAGCTTCGAGGGCGAAACCTTCCTTTTCTTCGATGGATCAGCCTCATCTCTAGGCAGTGTAACCTCACCTTTATTCTGTTCAACTTCTACGCCATCTATCTCTCCGCCATCACCTCCTTGCTCAGGTGATATGGAAGCAGTCTTCGTTAAGGTAATACTTACATCTTGGGATTCTTCATTTTTCTTTATCTTGCTGGGTCCAGGTGTATCATGCACTACTTCTAGATTGTTAATGTTGGACATCTACGCAGGGTCTGTTGGGATGAGGAGGTCCACCGACCAGTCTTTAGTAATATCTTCTAAGACTTCCTTTGTCATCTTGTAGTAATGTTGAAGTTTTTGCTTGTGCTCATCAGCATGCACTGTAATATAAATGAAATGGTGGTCCATGTTGAATTTCATTAAAGGTCAAAACTTGTGGAGTGTATTCAGTGTGATGCAAGGCTCGGACTAGATGGTTGTCTTCAAATGGTTGTAATATGTGTGGAATACAACATTTGACTTCCATTACTTGTTCATGTCACTGGAATACCACAGTGTACTGAACTTCGCATCCAGAGGTTCAAAGAGATTGATGTCCAGAAAGGTCACACCTTTCAGCATCTCCCATGCGATGAAAGTGATCAGGATTAGAATCCAGCTGAAGTGGAACTCATATCCTTGATCTTGTAATTCCCTGCAGTCCAGTTCCAACTGGTTCACGAGGTGCTTCACCCAATTCATTTGTAGGCCCTCTGCACACTTTCCTGTGAGGTTGACTACAAAACCAGTCACTTCGGTGGGTCGTTTCTTGTGGACTAACTTTCCTACGATCAACTGACAGGTAAGGTGCACTACACCGCTCTGGATAGAAGCTACCTTCTAGCCTCACATTCCCTTCTTGGCATCTCTGTAAGTGTCCTTGATCCTTTGTGCGAGAGCGCAGTCCAACGGTCTAATGACGAACCATAATTTCCTTTCTTCCCGTCCGGAGCGTCGATCGAATAGTTATAATGTCCCCAACGGCTATATTGCTTTGTCATGGCAAAGTGCCATGTGTTGTTGTTCTGATATCCTCGCAAAGCTCCCATTTTGCAATTTTTCTGTCTGCGAAGTTCCCTTTGAAACCTTCTTCAAATTTTCGTTCTTAGCTCTCTTCTTACTTAACCTTATAGCCTTTTTTTCAGTGAGCTTCATCTCAGTATTCCTTTTTCCATTTTGATTCTTATCTTCTTTGGTCATAGTCACTTCACGTTGTTGAGATTCTTCCCTAGGATTCCTGGATAATACTTTGTCTTTGTCTAGGGTAGGTACTTCGGTCTTTTTTGTGTATTCTAATGGTCTTACAGCTTTGACATCTAGGTTTCTAGTGTTAAATATCTTCGATCTGTTCTCTTGTTCTGCAATCAAGTGTGTGATCCTTCTGGTGATGAAATATTTTAACTCTTGTTTCTTCTGTTCCAAAAAGTTTTCTTCTTCTTTTCATCTGGATTGATCTCTATCAATCCAAGGTTTTCCTAGTAACATGGTAAACGGGGCGTTGTCTTCAATAAATTTAATAATCTCAAAATCTTCTTTTGTCGAATTTCCATTAGTGTTCATAGGTATGCAAGTGATCTTCCCACATAGGTTTATCAGCTTTCCTATGAATAGTCATATTCCTCCTAATGAAGGGATCATAGCAAGCTTCCCTATGGCTTCCCAAGTTCTTGCTGTCATGATATTCACATGTGTTTCTTCATCCAGAACACAGTCAATGTCAAAGTCTCCTATTCTTACTTCAATGCATTATTTTTCCTTGAAGATCTCTGATAGTCTGACATGTCGATGGTCATTCAGGGTTTTGTTTATTTGCAACAATACTTTCTCTGATTCTTTCTAGGGTTCTGCCATTTCTGGATCTACCTTAGGGTTTCCTCTATTCAGATTCATTTCTTCTATCTTGGCAATGATTCTAGGGCAATCTAACATTTCATGGTCCATAGCTTTACAACAAAGACAACCAGGTATTTTCCCAGGGCATTCCTTAGCAAGATGTCCCATTCTTCTGCAACTATAACAGAGGGTTAATCCTCTCTTTCTTTTAAATGATCCCCAGCCTTTCTAGTACTACACACTAGGATCATGGTAGCTAACCTGCAAAAAATTATTTCTAGGATCCTACATCCATTTGTTAGTCCAAAAATTATTTCTATGCATAGGTATAACATATATTTCACTATTCTTATCAGATCTATTCATATCAAGCCTTCTTTCATCTATTAATACCCTAGTTTCCAAGCTAGGACAAAACCTATCAAACATACCTAGATCCATACTTTAGAAACAAAAATTTCCACTTATCTTACTTCTACAGAGCACAAAGCTTCCAGAAATAAAACTTTTAACTATTCTTACCTTCTATCAGAGCACAGAGCTTGCAGATATTACCTCTTTTAATCATAAATTCTCACGTTTTCCTTTCTTAGAGCACAAATCTTTCAGATATTGCTTCTTTCCTTCATATCCGACCTCCTTTCTTCAGATCAAGCTTCTTTCTTTAGCACAGAGATTTATAAATCGAGTAGGATATTGCGCACTAGGGCACATATCTACGCACACATATTTCACAATCTCAGGTCAAATCTTTGCACAAATATTCTTCTTTCTCAGTTCCCAGCAATCACAATACCAGTCCCGGCAATGGAACCATTTTTTGGCACAGGGGCAGAGCCAGGGTTCAACGCTACAAGAGCATACCACCAAATCCCTAACTACCGGCCCTTTCGGAAACACCTTCGAAGCAGATGAAGTCTCACCCAAGGTAGAGGCAGGGGTGGTTGCAAGATTCGGGTGTTTGTAACCTTAGCTAGGACAAAGATATGTGATTATAATCCTTAATAAATCACTTATCACCGTCAGTTCCTCAATATGCAATCAATATCCACTTCGCTGATAAAACAGAGCTTCGCAGCATTCACATTAATCTAATGTATTTAAGAACTTAGCATAGGTAAATAGATCAGATCGAGCAGATCAAGAACTAAGCATAACCATATAGATAAGATATAACATTCTCACATATAATAAGCACAAAGAATAAGTAGATCTATCTAAATACATCAAAGCACTTAGCATATAACATGTAAACACATCAACACAAAGAACAAAGTAGCATAACACAATGTTTACATGGTTCAACCCCACCCTGGGGCTACATCCACCAACTCTTCTCCTTTATTGTATTCAGTCAATCAGTTACAAGCATGGAGCCTCAAAACCCTTACTCCACACATGACAGAAGATCTGTGCAACTCACTAGATCCTTCTTCCTTGCGTTATAGCACAAAGCCTTCCACAATCTGCTACATGGACCTGCACTTAGCTCTGCAAGTCTCTTACAGTCATGCACAAAGCACTTACAGACTCTAATTGCACTTAGCATACATTCACATCACATAGATGCACCACACTTCTATCTAGCCTAAGCATCTATTTATATATTACAAAATAGGCCTAAACATGGGTAAACCCATGGGCCGACATCCCAATCCCATTACATAATCCCAAAAACCCAAAAAGGACCCAAAAAGGGGCCGAAATCCCGTGATCTCCACTTCGCCTTCCGCTCCTCCTTCGACAGGCTGTCGAAGTCCCAAAATAGGTCAACATGACCAAGAATCTCCCAAAACTTGGTCAAGGGCCAACAAGTTACCAAGGTAGTGTGTGGCATAATTTAATAAAATAAAATTGTCAACATGTAAGTATCGACAATAGTGCCACCTTTGTAAAAAGGATAAAATATGTCAAGTAAGAAGAAGGAAATGTTTTGTGGAGATATATTGAACACACTATCTTGTGAAGATCAATAGTTCCAGTGGTCCAGGGAATATAAGTACTAAAATTCTCTTTCTCCAACCGAGAAGAAAATGAACCTAATTTGGACTTCAGGAATAACATTGGTAGGATGTGTTCCAGAGGTAACTGACATATAATATATTTTTCAATGGTGCATAGATAAATTCATCTATGAACAAAGAATAATTCAAATGCAAGGTCATCAACCCATTTCTCTATCTCCTTCAACATTTTCTAAAATGTTACGAATCCCTATACCAACTATGTGATTCAAGAGCGAGGAAGATGATGAATTTCCGAAGAAACACAAGAGAGGAAACAAATTTCTGAGCAACTATTTGGAAGATCCAACATGTAACCATGGTATTTCCAGAATCAAGGTAAATTCTCTAAAATACCCATACAAAGAATTTGCATGGTTGTTTGTTTGCATCCTCGGTTTGGAATCTACTATGTTTGTATCAAGAAATGTTATATATGATATGAATTATTCCCTGCATGAAAAAGCTATCATCGATTGGGGTTATCTCATTTCAAGTGAAATTTCCTTCCAGCTAAATAACCTCAAAAATACTCAAAAGTTCTATATGACTTCTTACCTCATTTTCGCCCTTTCTTATGGCTATGTTTTTGAAGATTTACCATGAGAAAAACATGTTGATTTTAAGTTGGAACCCGTCTATGCATGGTATTCAATTTTGTACATACATAAAGTCGAATATAGTTTCTACCCAATTCATAACAAGTTCATCTCAGAATTCAAAATTTAATATTTGGATAGAGAACATCAAAGCTATCCTTGGAAGCAACTTCCTTTCTCACTGGAAAAGGGATTTATGAGTTTTCTGAAGATGTCACTGTAATTAGAATATTTGGTAGTAAGGAGAAGCCTTTCCTTTTACCATTCTACACATTAGATAAAATCTTTGTCAGAGAAGTATGCAGGCAATACAAGACTTGGGCTCACATATTCCATGACAAGAGGAAAAGACAATTTATACCACTACCATGAAAAATTGGGAATTATTTTAAACACATAACTCACCTTAATGAGTTGGTGGGACATCATGAACAAATTGGTTTGAAGGAAGAAAAATTTGTTGAAGGTTTTGATCCAGACAACAAATTTACTACACATATGCAGTTAGTTGGGTACTCTTCACACTTCATCAGAGTTGAACAATTTCAAGAGGGTGGTGGAGATAACTTGGATCTCTAGGAATTATTAGCCTGCCAAATTACAAACAACACATGAGAAGTAAATAGTACATATGAAGGACACAGACAACATGCCATAGACACAACAAACAAAAACCCCAATTCTCCAACAATGTCTCAAAGAAGTACTTCGTCGAGAATGAAGAGTAGAACCAGTGGAATGGATACTAGAAAAAAAATAGTTGGAGGCTCAGATGACGGTGGAGATAAAGATCCACTAAGGAAAGGTCTTGAGAAAACACATATTACATAAACTCATGTAAAACGAAAAATAAATATATCATCAGTGGAAATAAACACACTAGAAGTCCAGGAAAGTCCCCATGCAATGGACATGGATGAGCTCATTGAAGAACTTGGCTAGTCTGCACAGAGGTTGTTGGAAACGAAATAAATTATTTATGCTATTATGACCCAGGATCCCAAAATATTTGAAGAAGAATATGTCACTCTACACCACACGACCTACAATCGTGAAACTAAGAAACTTCTATTGGAAAAAGTTAATACCAAGAATAAAAATTCATCAAAATGATCAAAATGTTCAATTGATTTGGATGGAGTGGCACCATCCAAAATTGCATACTTTCATGGAGCTACCAGAGATGCATTGAAAAAATTATTTTATAAAATGGAAAAGAGAATTCAGATTTAAAGAAAAGGATAAAAGAGTTAGAAGTTTCTTTGGGACTAGGACCATTATTTCCAGAACCTTTGAATTATATTCAACCTACATTTGAATTGGAGGATATCACATAAAGCAGTACAAAATACAAAGGCTCATCAAGTTTATTGCAGGCTATAAGAAAATATGTTTGTGATGCCATACAAAAAAGGATTGATATAATTCAGGAGATTTTGAATCTTGCCCAAAGTATTGTTATCTTTTCCTCCAGAATACAAAATTTCAAAGAATACTTGTAGAAGGATTTGGAAAATTATGAAGGATTTTTTAAGGAAGATGTAAACACATTTTCAGCCAAAGTCTCAAGCTTGAATGACACCCTAAGGAAGAAACAAAAAATTCCCTTGCCTTACCATATGAATCATATTAATGCATGTTGGCTAAGGAGAAATAAAGAGTTGAGAGAAATGATAAATGTAACAGAAGTCCTAAGAAATAAAAAAAAAAAAAAGTGATTTATTTCTTAAACTTGTTAGTCTTACCAAGGAATTAGATGATCCAATTTATTGATGGATACCATGATCTTAACCAAATAATATTTAAAAATACAACTTAATGCACTAATGGTTTCTTGGGATAATGAATTTACCGAATCTATATAATTTTTTGAAGATGAAGTTGAAAAATGGTTAGTTCGGTATATCAATAGGAATGATGAGGTGGATGACACATTGCATCAATCAGAGCTAGATCTGAGTGAATTTGAAAATCATTTATTTGAAATGAAAACTAAACATGAAATTTTTGTAGCACCCTTAATAGAGTACATTGAAGAATGGTTGAAAAAGGCATTAATCAAAATTACCGAACTAGAAAATCAAGAAATAGTTACAATGGTTATGCCACCTCAACCACAACATGTACCTATAAAGGAGCCAGTTGCAAGCAAGTAAAGGTCACAATATCTATCCATGACAGTGAGTTGAACATTAACTTTACCCTTTCAGTTTTCCTTACATCCATTTATGCTACAATCATTTGTCATCTCTCCTTTGTCTTCTTGATATTCTGTGGGATTTAGGTTGATTCTTGGTTTTTCTTCTTTTATCTTCCATGTACTTTCACTTTACGGTCTGCGGGAGCCCTATCCCAATCCTCTTTGAAGGGCGAATGCATTTTATTTTATTTAAAAATATTTACTTTGTATTTAAATACTCATTATTATTTTTTAGACTCCAAGAGAGCTACTTGGGATATTACATTACTGTATTCTCAAAGAATTTGATCAAAAGATTGAGTTTCCAAATGTTTTATTAAGCATAAAAAATTTGGTGCTTTATTGAATGATAATTTAAATCTCTCTTCTAATTGTGGTCCATTTTATATTCTCTCTATTTGGGGAAATTGTTAAATGTTCTGATGAATGTTGTGATGGATATATCAGTCCTTGATATTCTATGTGCATCTTATCTATTTATGTTGTGAATATTGTACATATGAGTTTATTTTAAAACACCTAGTCCACAATCTCAAGTGTTGTTTTTTCCTTGAATGTGAATGTAAATACTGTAAATGTGTTTAACCTGCACATAATAGATCTAGATAGAAAATGACATACACAATTTGCAGAGAAAATATGAGAAAAGAGAAGAAGGAGAGAAAGAATGGAAGAATTCTCATTAACCAAATGAATGAATGATAATTTACACATTATATACTCTGTATAACTCAACTAATGTGTATTGGAGGATAATCCAAATCGCCATGGTGGTGGTATATAGTGATATGGACATACACCAACAGTTACGGGAGTAAACTACCACCTAGTCTAGTCTCTCAGGCAGTTACGGGAGTGAACTGTCACCTAGTCTGACTTAACTAGTCTCTCAGTCTTCAGTTAACTGACTGAAACAAAGTGAAGTGAGGAGGAGATCAAGGAATCATGAGTAATTCTCTAGTCTGGTGATGATCCCAAGGACAACGCACATTAGCTGGTGATGATCCCAATGTTGCATGGTGATAATCCCAATGTGGCATCTAGACTCCACTCAATTGATCAAACTAAAGTGTGAACTGAAAAGAATATTCTCCCTAAACTATAGGAGACTGAATAATGACCAATAAACATAGGGAAAACCTTAGGAAAAATAAATCCTAGGTGTGTGTGAAGTATCTCCAACACCCCCCCTGAACATCACTATGCTGAAAATAAAGAATGGGTCTCGAAAACAAGGTCATGTTAGGTATCCAAATACAAAAGATACACTCAAATAAACGAGGAAAGAGGGAAAACCTCATGGGAAATCCCCCCTCCCCCCCTCAAAGTACAATGTATATAAAAATAAGAAATGATAGTTGCTAGGCAATTGTGTCCTTCACTCCAAGATGGCTGCGCAAAGAATGGAACTTCTACTTAATGAAGGTCTTGGTGAAGACGTATGTAGTTTGTTATGTTGAAGGATAGAATTGCACGTCGATGATCCCCTCGTGTACTAAGTCTAGTATGTAGTGCATGTGGATCTCAATGTGCTTTGTCTGTTGCCTCTGAATTGGATCTCTATAGAAGTTTAGAGTGCTTTGGTTGTCACACCAGATGACGATCGACCGATGAAACTGAATGCCCAACTCAATGAAAAAATGTTGTAGCCACATATCTTGAATGGTTATGTTAAGTACCCCTATGTACTATGCCTTGACTGAATATAGAGAAATAGCAGACTACTTCTTGCTCAACCAACAGTTTGGCCTGAAACAAAGACTGAGTGAGTAACCAAATGTGGACTTGTGATCAATTCTATAGCCAGTCTAGTCAGAATCAATGAACATGATGAGGTCCAATGTAGAGTCTTCTTCATAGTGAATCCCAAAGTTGATGGTGCCCTGTACATCCAAGGATACACTGTGCAGCCTTTCAATGTAGCTCATGTGTCTCCTGCATGAACCTGGAGACTGCTCCAACTACATAGGAGAGGTTTGGTCTTGAGAGTGTGAGATACAACAATATCCCCACTAACTTTATGTCCATTGTGATTTAAACAAGTGGAATGTCCCTACCATCCTTAAGTCTGAATCCTAATAGGAAAGGAGTCAGGGTAGAATTGCAGTCTATCATGTGAAATCTCTCAAGGAGATCTCATGCATACTTGGCTTGATACAGTTTGATGCCTAATGCATCCTGGTTTATCTCGATTCCAAGGAATAAATGTAGTGGACCCATGTCTTTCATCAAGAACATGTCATGAAGAAGCCTCTTTACTACAACAATCATTGAAGTTGAGCAACTGGTGATCATCAAATCATCAACATGCAGAACTAGGCGCAGAAGTGAATCAGTTGTTCTGCGCATGTAAAAATTCAGGTCTAACTTACAACGTACAAAGTTCTATGACAACATGTAGGATTCCATATTGGAATATCATTCCCTCGGAGCCTGCTTAAGGAAATAAAGAGACTTCTTCATTCAATAGACCAAACATGAATCTTGCATAAATCTCTAGGGTTGCTCCTTATAGATCTCCTCAGAGAGATCATCGTGAATAAATGCATTATTCATGTCCATCTAATGGAATTACCATCCCTTGGCTATCGCAATGGAAAGTGCCAAACGTATGGAATCCATATTCACTACTAGACTGAAGGTCTCATCATAGTCAATGCCATGCACCTGCTGAAAGCGTTTGGCAACTATCCTGGCTTTGTATCTGTTAACCTATCCATCCACTGCACTCTTGGTCCTATAGACCCATCTGCACCTGACAAGTTTCCTTCTTGAAGGAAAGGGAACCAGATCCCAAGTTTGGTTCTCAAGGAGGGAGTTGTACTCCTCTTGTATGGTAGATTCCCAAAAGGGATTTCCAACAGCCTCGCCATAGGAATGTGGATCTGAAGACTAAATCAAGAAAAGATGTCTGGGTGGCATCGATTCAGTGGCAGTGAGTGCAAGAGGAGGATCCTCAAACATATCGAGTCCTCGTAGTATCAGTTGGATCCACAACAAGATCTCCTGCATCCTGAAGAGTAGTATTGGTCCACTTGGGCCTCTACTTTGGTTCTACATCTGCATCTGCATGCACTGACTCTGCATATGACTGTACTGACTCTATATCTGGATCATCTAAATCCTCTGAATCATAACTCTCATCTAAAGAAGATTCAGCATGTGCATGCTCATCATCTCTGATAGGTGGAAGAACAAAAGTGTCTACATGCGGATGTTGAGGTACATACGAGACACTTTCCTCAAATTCGAAAATACACTCAATGATGATCTGGTCCGAGGAAAGATCAATGAGTCTATATCCCTTCACACCGTCGAGGTATCCAACAAAGATACACTTTGTTCTTTGTGGATCAAGTTCCTTCCTCTTCTCAGAGGGAATCCTAGCCTATGCACGTGAACTGAAAATATAGAAGCGGGTCACTTCTGGTTTGAGGACACTCCAAGCCTCATAGGGGATCTTATCCTTGACAGATCTATGGGGATATTTGTTTTGGATGTAGGTTGCATAATTAAGTGCTTCAACCCATAATCTCTGTGGAAGTGACTATGCATGTAGCATGCAAGATTCCATCTCTTTTAGAGATCTATTTTTCTGCTCAGCAACTATGTTTTGTTGTGGAGTATAGGAAACCGTTTGCTACAACCGAATCACCGCCTCATGAAAAATATTGTGTATCTCATGGTTGAAATACTCTCCCCCATTATTTGTTTGGAGAACTTTGATTTTCTTTCCTGACTGTGTCTCAACAAGGGCTTTGAAATCTTTGAGGTGTTGAAAGACCTCTGATTTTTGCGTGAGAAAGAAAATCCATGTGAAGCATGAGAAATCATCAACAAAAATGAGCACTTACCTTTCTTTGTTGATTGATGGATGTGAAAAAGGATCCGTGAGGTCACTATGGATCATATCTAAAGGAAAGGAAGCCAACTGAGTCTTTCCTTTGTCGAATTCCTCTTGAGGGTGTTTTCCGAGAACACAACCCTCAAAAATTCCTTTGGAGAAGTGGATGATAGGTATACCATCAGAAATTCTCTGCTTTCTAAGTTGTTGCATATATCTGAAATTTAAATGCCTGAACCTTTCGTGCCATATCCTATTTCTTTCATAATCATGGGTAAGAAGTAATGCATAATCTGGTTCAATAAATTCAGAAAATGTGTAGAGTCTAGATTGATGATTTACTTCACTGGTAGCAACCCTGGAATTGGTTTGCATGCCATAGATATCCACTGCATCAGGTGTCAATATGACTCTCTTTCCGATGCCATAGTTTTTCATTTGATACACGAAGAGAAGATTGACAAAAAGTTTGGGAACATGTAGCACATTCTCGAAGCTTATGTTTCTGAGTTCAATTCTTCCTTTGTTGATGACCTCGACTGGAGAGTTATCCCCCATAAGAATAGGAGGAACTTTGCATGCATCCAATGAAGAATAGACTTCCTTTTTGGAAACCATGTGGTGTGACGCCCCTGAATCTACGATCCAAGCATCAAGAGGGTTGATGGAAATCAAACCATGGCTAGAATTATCTTTCTTGAGATTCTCATATTATTGCTTCTTCTTCTTGGCACCCTCAGGGATTCAATCTCCAAGGTTGTTTGCTGAAGTATTTGGGCTATTTGATCTATCTTTTTCTGCATACATGCGGATTATGGATTGAATCCTTTATGGAAGTAAGTGAATTTTTCCCCTTTTCTTCCCTTTCCACCTTTGGATCCGGAGGCATTATTGAATGGTTTTGAGTATCCTTCCTTCTTTGGATTTTCATGTGCTTTCATTTTTTCTTTGTCTTTATATTTATGATATTGATGACCACTACCATCTTGCACAGTAAGTGCATGCTCCTTTGGGCCTTTTATTTTTCCCATATTGATGAGCTTATTCTTCTCTCATTTCAGAGACTCGATAAACGCCTCAAGAGAGGGCATCGCCCAGGTGGATCTAGAGGCGATCCTAACTAAATGAAATCTAGATACAAACACTGATTATTAGAGACCAGTTTGGACAGAATGGTAAGAATCATTTGTTTCTCCTCATATTTATCAACCCTGCAAGCCTTGAGTTGCGACAACAAATCCTTATATTTGGCAAAGAAATATTGGAGATTGTCGAAGGTGTTTGGATCTAAAGTGAGAAATTCCACCTCGAGCATGTGTCCCCTCATCTCATCCTATTTTCTAAAAATCCCTTCCATGGTGGTCCAAGATTTATTGGGAGTTTTACAAGAGGATATGTGAAAGAGGAGTTCAAGAGAAATGAGACTGCAAATAGTTCCAAACACTTCATCCATTTGATTTAGATACTTGGATTTTTCTATGGATGATGTTGGTTTAGTTTCTTTGTTCATGGTTAACCTGTATAATCCTCTGCCTCGAATATGCATTATCATCTTCTCCTTCCATGCAAAGAAATTGTATGATGTAATAATGAATTCTTTTGGAAATTCCATTTTTCCCCTGTCTTCAATCTTTGGTACCTACAAAAATGATTTGGTGTGTATTTTCCCTAGTATTATGTCATCTCTGATACAATGTAAATGTGTTGAACCTACACAGAATATATCTAGATAGAAAATGACATACACAATTTGTAGAGAAAATATTAGAAAAGAGAAGCAGGAGAGAAATAATGGAAGAATTCTCATTAATCAAATGAATGAATGATAATTTATACATGATATACTATGTATAACTCAACTAATGTGCACCGGAGGAGAATCCAATGAGACATAGGGGTGGTATATGTTGAAATAATGTAACTGTGAAGAGAATTCTTATTATTATTGGATTAAATCCCCATTGCGGATTAATCATGTCATTATTATTATTGTTATTGGATTAATCCCCATTGTGGATTAATCATGTCGGTAATTGTATAAGGACCAAATCCGTAATATGAAATTGGAGCTCTGATCTAGAGGTTAAAGGTTTGAGACCCTCAGGGTTTCTCATATTTCATCCTGTTGGTTGTGGAGCCTGATTATCTTCCTGATTTAGAGGTCTTTTACTTTCAGCCGTGTTTACACCCCAGAAGTATGTACACTCTTCCACAAAAGATCTAACGATAGAGATTATGTTAGGGTTTTTTTCCCTAGAAGGAAACCCTCTTTTATGAGGGAAATGTATTGCGGCTATGTATGTTGGCGAGTATTGTATTCTGAGAGAGGAGACTATGAGAGAAAGAAGAGGAAGTTATAGCGGGTTTTGTTGTAGGTTGTATCCCTTCATTTTGTTGGATAATAATAAAGAAAGGACCTGGCAATTTCTCTGGTGGACGTAGCCCACACTGGGTGAACCACGTAAATCTGTGTCTCTCTTGTATTGTGTATCTTCTATGTTTTGTTTCCACATTTGTTTTATTTTATTGCTCCGCGGTCCTGTTTTTCTAACAACTGGTATCAGAGCATAAGGTAACTCGCAAGAAAATAGGGTTCCTGGTTCGAGTGGGAGCAATGTCGAAAGATGGAAAGTTTAGGGTTGATAAATTTAACGGCCAAAACTACCAGTTATGGAAGATGCAGATGGAAGATTATTTATATTAGAAGGATCTATTCCTACCATTGAGCGGAGTAGCAAAGAAGCCGACGGCCATGAAAGACAAAGAATGGAAGATTCTTGACAGAAAGGATCTAGGAACGATACGGTTGAGCCTGGCAGCGTCGATGGCTTTCAATGTCTCGAAAGAAAAGACAACGAAGGGTTTGATGGACGCGTTGGCCAAATTGTATGAAAAACCCTCGGCGTCCAATAAGGTATTTCTAATGAAGAGATTATTTAATATGAAGATGTCGGAAGGTGGGTCTATTGCAGATCATTTA
>ML784631.1:555614-586147 GCA_009831015.1 Picea engelmannii | reverse complement strand
CATTTCAAAGTTTTTAGAACATTGCAACCAAAAATTCTCATATAATAAATGAGTCAAGAGCCCATAGCAATAAGGATAAAATCATATAAGACCAAATCCATCATAACCTTTATAGGATCAGAATAAAACCAGTAAATCTTCATACTCAAAGGCTTAGTAATCAAACAGATCCAAATGCGCAATCAAGGTAAGAGTAGGCCAAAGGACATAAGTTTGAAAAAATCTTTTGCAGTCATGTGATAAACCAATGGTCAAGTGTCTTTCGAAAAAATCAATAAAAGACGACGACAGTTCAAACGATGAAATAGGTGTTTTCACACTTTCAGTTGTAAAAATCGAATCGAAACCAAATTGCAATTGTCGCAAAAATGAAACAAATGTCTAGAAGCACAATGCGATGATGATTTGTCGTTGATGAGACAAGGGGTGTAGGCATCTTTTTTTTAAGAGGAATAAAAAAATGAATTGGCTGCCAACAAGGTCCAAGAAGGTTCAGAGTCCAGCATATACAACATCAGTGGAGTTGTTGAGATCGGTATCCAAGTGGGAGATTGTTGGTTGTGGAGCCTGATTATCTTCCTGATTTAGAGGTCTTTTACTTTCAGCCGTGTTTACACCCCAGAAGTATGTACACTCTTCCATGCGGGGGAGTGCAGAGGGGGGGTACCCCCTCTGTGGGGTCCGGGGGGGCTATCCCCTCGGCTGGGGGGTCTGGGGGAAAGCAAGCCCCCAGCGAGGGTTCAGGGGCAGCGTCCCCCGATGGGGGTTTAGGGGCGAAGCCCCTGAAGCAAAAATTGCCTTGTAAAAGTATATTGTAATTTCATTGTAAATCTGGACCGTTCATTATAAGGTCGCAGATCTAACGATAGAGATTATGTTAGGTTTTTTTTCCCTAGAAGGTAACTCTCTTTTATGAGGGAAATGTATTGCGGCTATGTATGTTGGCGAGCATTGTATTCTGAGAGAGGAGATTGTGAGAGAAAGAAGAGGAAGTTACAGCGGGTTTTGTTGTAGGTTGTATCCCTTCATTTTCCTAGATAATAATAAAGAAAGGACCTGGAAATTTCTCTGGTGGACGTAGCCCACACTGGGTGAACCACGTAAATCTGTGGCTCTCTTGTATTGTGTATCTTCTGTGTTTTGTTTCCACATTTGTTTTATTGTATTGCTCCGCGGTCCTGTTTTTCTAACACATCCAGCCATGAGTGAAGCATTAGCTCACTCAATAACTAAAAAATATCTAGAAAATACAAAATTGAAGAAAAGCATAAGGGAGCTCAAGGTTGCCCTGAGCCCAAGGCCATTTTTTGTAGAGCCTTTGTCTAAAATGTTCCCAGATGAATTTCTTGAAGAAGTGACCGAATCAAGCTCCAAGTTCACAAAGGATTCTAAACTATTAATGGGTACTAGAAAATGTGTGGCTAAGAACATAAATAAAAGACTTGACATAATCCTGGAAGCCTAGGATATTGTTATAGAGGTAGTTGTCATGACAGGAAGGATATTTTCCATTAAGGAATATTTGCAAAAGGATTTACAGAATGATGAACATTTTTATAAAAACAAAATGATTACCTTCATGGAAAGAATACCAAGCAATGATGAGCTTACAAGGAGGAATCAATATATTCCTTCTAAAAATAGACTAAAGAAAATTTAGGTCGATTGGCTTGGGAGGATAGATACCCTCTAACAATTAATTTCCACATGTGGCACTCAAGTAAAAGTACATGGTTTCTAAAGGTGGCTAATATTGTGAAGGAACTTGAAGGTCCACCCTTGATACAAGATTCAATGTTATTGAATAGGGATCAAATGGAAGCAGAGTTGGGTATACTAAGAGTCTCCCAGGGATCCAAATTTGATGACCTCACAAATCTCCCAGAAGATGAAATTCGACGTTGGCTAGTCCATTTCGTTAATGAGAATGAAGACCAAGCGTCTATTTCACAATAGCAGTGCATCACGTTGAAAGGAATTGAAAACGAGTTGTTTGGGATTAAGGTTAACCATGATATAACCATAGTTCCATTACATGATTATATTCAAGAATGGATAAAGGGTGCATTAGAATAAATAACTAACCCACCATGATATTGAAGATTTAAGAAACGGTTACGTTGGTTCTAGTTGATATGTGACTGCTTATTTAAATAATCACAACAAGCGAGAGGGGTAGAACCACCATTTGTACTTCCATTTTTATGAGTTTAAGTTTTGTTTGAAACATTTCCTTTGGTTTCCCTTCTTTCATAGTCTGTAATCATCCAACCTCGTCATCCACAATTTTGCTTGTATGTAAGGTTGATTCTTGACTGCCTCATTTTTCTTCCAAGTCACCTCTTCTTATTATATAGTACACGAGAGTTCCATCCCAGTCCAATAGGACAAATGCATTTCATATTTTCTCGTTTAAGTATTACAGATATTATGTAGTGTTGATTTTGCACATATTTTATTTGATATTGAATAGTAATTTAGTATATATTATTTTATTTGAACTCCACAGAAAGCTATTTTGGAGCTCAATACTTTTGTGGTTTTTTACTTTTATTAATGCACGAAATATTGAGTATGTGTCTCATGTGCATCCTTATGATATGAATGATTGTTAGTACCAGGAATTGACACCTTTTTGACTTCATGTTTATAATGTTTTGAACCATTAAAATTACAATTAATCCTAATATATGACCATTTCTTCCCCATCCTAGCCATTTAGCATATAAAGTTAATATGGATTAATTTCTTATATTATTCTTGTTTATATAATAGAATTGGAATATATTATGATTTTTGTTGTCTTTATTAAAGATAAAGGTGCTAACCATAAAATTTCAAGGAATGATTTGAACAAATTTAAGGTTGCATACTCCAAAGAAAAAGAATGAAGGGTTTTCAAAGCTTAATGATAGTTTGTTTTGGAGAATCCAAGTCGACTTCAGCATAGAACATCTGGAAAAAGGAAAAGAGGGAATATAGAAGACAGTTTCAAGTTCACTAATGGTTGCCCACAAATTTCTCCCTTCAAATTTGTGTGTTGTTGGCATCTTTTACATTTCAAACTATACATACCATTTAGAAACACATTTTAGTATTTATGGACAGCAGTTATGCATCCTTGGTTTGAGAGTTTTTGTAAATGTAAACAATTGGGTTTATATTCTCATTTGTATCTATAAAAACCTAGATGCATTCAAATCTTAGTTAGCCAAAATATAGAGAAGAAAAACTTTATTTTGAATTGTGGTTAATGTTGTGAACACTTTGTGATCAGATTTCAGAGTTCTGCAATATATAAATATGCTTTTCTAGTGTTCATTCAAAATTATGAGTATAGTGTAGTTTTGTAGAAATTGTTTTTTGTTGTACCTAGTTGAAGGAGGGCCCACTTCAAAGAGGTAATTTTCATTTACGTTTCTTAGTTAGATTTCCAATTCATCTATTTAGTTTTTCACTTTTTTTTAAAACTCTGTTTTGATTTCACATGCAGATTTTATTTCTTGTATGTGTATATTTTAAATGGTAACTACTATATTATCTTTTATGCTTGGTTTGATATTCATTTATGCAATTTAGAGCTAAAAGTTGAATAAAACGATTAGACTTTGACGTCTCACTCCTAAACCATTAATGGGAACCATTTAAAACCCATGAACAGGGTAGCCAACAATCAGACTGAAATAATCAAAGTAATTTTGTATTACTTGTTTGATTTTTATTTGCAAAGTCTTTGTTTTAAATAAGTACTTATTAGTAAGTCGGACAATCTATAGGTTCTTAGTTCTGTGCAAATAGCATAAGTGTCTCGCAAGTTTCAAAAAGAACATCGGGTTGATATTTAAATGAATCCTTAAGATAGTTGTATTTGAATAAACATATTTTAGTGTTGTCATTTATTGTGCCATTGTCGGGGAGACACTAAAAGAATAAAGAATCTATATTTTACATTGGCCTAGGAAATGCATTTAGGATGAATCCGGGAGAATAGAAACAAGACGACCTCATTTGAAGATCCCCATAGTGTAAGGTCCTGGAACATTCACCATAGTAACGTGTTGTGAGTCTCTATTTCCCTGAATTCAAACTCATAATAGTTTAGGATGCATGAATAAGGCAAGAGATTCTAGAGGACGTTTTTGGGTGTTGTAAGAACCCTTGTATACTAATCCATTCATGAGCAAGACCTATAGAACTGCCATAATAACTTAAGAATGATCAAGAATTTGTTGAGAAAAGGAGGATGTGTTGCCACAAGGATTTTCTCAAATCCCTATTCAAAGTTCAGAGTCATCACTAGGGGTGAGTCTACACCTCATGAAGCAGTTGAAAAACAAATGATCCATGAAAAGATCCCACAAGAGGAATTATAAGTTTGTTCTAATCCTTATCAACAACAATACAATATCAATGAGTCATGGATAATTTCTGATGAGGAGCAGATACTAGAGCAAAAAATTGAAGAGTTTCTTGGATGTTTGTCACTAGATCCCTTATGTACTCATGAATATAACAATCAAATCTATGAATAACTTCAAGACATGACAACTACAAAAAACCAAGGAAACAAGGAGTATATTGAAGTTTGGTTTCAATCAATTATCAATCTGCAACATCACTCCATCCTTTAACATTCCTTGGTACCATTTTTACTAGAGCAACTAGCCCCTCATAACTGGATATTTAATAAGGTACATTTTTAAATTTGAATGTGAGTTTAATTGAGATCTTGTTACAAGAATGGATGCATTGGAAGTATTCCTACACTTGAAAGAGATTTTTCTTCTTCAAGTAGGGTAGGGTAGCATAAAAAAAAATATTAAATAAATAAATAAAAGTATTAGTTTGCACTGGGTTTTAGGAAACACGCATGGTATGGGGATCAACCAAGAGGAACTATTGACTACCCTCTTCGTGGGGTCTCATACATAGTGTGATGAATTTAAATTAGGTCATATAGTTGCATGAATAAAGTTATAAAACCACAAGGAATATTTCATGGCGTAGTAAGAGCTACTCAAAGTACTAACATTCTTTGCAGGAAATTCGGTAAAAGGACGATATTCATGGGTAAAATATGGATTCTAATCTGATTCACTGATTGAATTTAGATTGAAACACTTTTTGGGATCCATAGAGTTTCCATGGTGGTTATGTCAGGTTCTCATTCTACTCTACCATAGTATGATTATCATCGATGTCATCATTTCCACACTTTCCCTCATTTTGAACTCACACTCAATATCTTTCCCCATATTCACCCATGCCATGGAAAACAATTCCCTTTCAAAACCCAATCTTGGAATGATGGAAACACCCTCTACTTGAACACATAATCCAACAACCTTCACCTCAACAACACCCCCAACTTCCATCAAAGAATCATCCACAAAGACCTCCTTGACTTCCTACTCAACCCACTCATAACCCATCAATAAAATGACTCATTCCTCTTACAAATTTGAGTTACCTACTTTTTATCAAGTTAAATAGGTAGTCCGCCCTCTTTCAGCTTGTATAAGATATGAATAATCATATGATAGCGTATGAGCGGAAGGGAAATGTCTCCCCTCTTACCCCTGGAGATTCATCCTCTTCTGCACCCCCCTTTAGAAATCCAAATGAAAATAATTTTCAGCCTAAATCTATTATGCCTCGTAGTTGGTGTAACTTTTGCGAGGAACACCACGAGGAAACTACATGTGAGGTAAAGAAGAGTTCCACAGATAAAATATTTGGTAAGAGACCTGAAACTACCATCGTTGTCCTAGATTTTGTAGAGCCAGAACATGTCATGATCATCAATACTAGGAACAAATCCTATGCTCCCAAAAGAAAATATGATCCTCCCCACAATTATTCTAGCCCGAGCTCATCCTCACCAGCTGCTATTGTTCAGGTTCCTAAGGCTCCTGATAGTCAAGGAACTACCTCCCCTCTCCCCTCTTCCAAATACAATATTCTAAATCAGTTGGCCAACATCAAAGCATATGCAACCCTTCTGGACATGGTTGTCATCCTTGAACAACAAAGGCATATAAAATAATTCATGGAAGGAAAAGTTGTTGTTCTAGCCAACCTCTCTGAAGAGGTAAATGAAGAGGATTCCTCTGTAAATAAATTAGGTGTACATAACTTTAGATACCCTATAAAAAAATCCCCCTTTTTATATTTCTGTAAATATTATGGATAAGATCGTCCATTGTTGCCTCATTGACGGCGGTTCAGGACCAAGTGTAATGTCGAATATTATTATGGAAGAGCTAGGCTTGTCCTGTACAAATGAAAATGCTAGAAGCATTCTCTCTTATAATATTCTACAACAAACGACCATACGTGAAATCAAGGATGTGACCTTGGTTTTGTGTGCACACCTTGAAATAAGGACAACCCTTAATATTCAGGGAATTGATATGCCAATAAGAAACTACTCAATCATCCTAGGAAGAGATTGACAAGCTTTGACAGGTGGATACATCTCACTCAACGAGACACACTTATCCGTTCCTCGGAATGGCAAAAACACCATAGTCCTTAGAGAGGGAAGGATTCCACCTTACAAAGAAAGTGTTCCACAAACTAATGTGAATTATATCGAAGAGGACCTAGGGGTGTATTCCATATTTGTCGAGAAGGATAACATTCCCTTGGAACAAATCGACTTAGATGACAGTATGTGGCATATGCACTTGGATGGTTCATGCTCTAATGAAGGAAACAGAGCTGGCATTATCTTGTACTCTCCTGTGGGGAATATTCATAACTTTTCTTATGGGTTAGAGTTTTCATTCACAAACAATGTCACTGAATTCAAAGCTTTATTATTAGGCATTGAGAATGCCTATAATTTGGGTTGTGGTCACCTTACAGTTTTTGGGGATTCTGAGCTTGTTGTGAACCTTGTACGTAAGATATACTCTCCTAGCAACAAGTTGATGAAACGCTACACCCAAACTGTTTGGGAACTTATCTCGAACCTATTATATTTCAACATTACTCATGTTAAGAGGGAATTGAACTCAATGGTTGATCGGTTAGTTTTTTTTGTAGCCTCTCCTAATCGGAAACTTCTGCCACACAGACCTAATTGTACTTTTAAATCTCTATATTGTCCACATATCCCTAACAATATAAAATCATGGCATGTCTTCCCTAACGATGAGAGCATTTGTGCTTTCAGTCAAAATGAACTTTACAAGCCTAAGGAAATTATATCCATGGAAGATAACAAGATTCCTAAGGGCTTGACTCCTCTAGAAAGTTCATTTTCATCGAGTGATGTAGGAAATAAAGAGAAACATAAATAAGAGGAGTAAAAAAGGAAAGTGGGTGAAACCATTTCCTTGAACATTGGAACACACGAGTCTCCAAATAATGTTAAAATAGGTGCTTAATGTTCTGATGAAGAAAAAATGAGGTCGGTCAGACTGCTTGATGAATTTCAAGGTGTTTTTGCTTGGTCTTATGAGGATCTTCATGGTTTTGATCCTACTCTTATACAGCATGCCATTCCTGTCGAGGAATGCATAAAACCAGTTAGGAAAAAACAAAGACCTATCAACCCTGCACTAGAAGAAACTATTTGAAAGGAGTTGGAAAAACTCTTGAAGGCTGGAATCATCTTTCTGGTCAAGTATTCTGAATGGGTTTCCAACTTGGTTCCCGTTTGGAAAAAAATTGGTCAGATCATATTATGTGTAGATTTCTGCGGATTTAATTGGGCTAGTATAAAAGATCACTTTCCTCTCCCTAATATGGAAATTATTTTGCAACAAGTTGCAGGGTCACAGATGATGTCCTTACTTGACGATTTTTCCAGTTACAATCAAACCAAGGTAAAAAGGGAAAATAAATATAAAACCACATTTATTACTTGTTGGGGCACTTTTTCTTATGAATGTATGCCTTTTGGCTTATCTAATGCAGGTGACACTTTTCAAGGGGTTGTGCAGATAGTTTTTGATGATGTGATCGGCAAGATTATTCATATCTATCTTGATGATATAATCGTGTACTCTAAAGGAAGATCAATTGTCTCAAGATTTCAAAAATTATGGCTAGGTCCTTTCAATATCACTTTTGTCCTGGGTACAAACTCTTACATTCTGAAATATTTACAAGAGTATTTGTTTTCCTACAGCACTAAAGGTTCTCACTTAAAACACTACATGGAACCAACTTAAAGAGTTTAACGTTGTTTAGATTGTTATGTATATTAGTAGTTTAGTTCTGTTTTTTTATTTTAGTATTTTTCATTACTGCTTTTTCAATTATGCTTTTATAGTAGTTTTATATTCTGCTTTCATCTTAGTAGTTTTCCTTCTGTTGTTTGAAATTTTGTCATTTTATTCCTGTTGTTTGAAATTTTGCAGTTTCATATCTGTTATGACATTTCTTTCTTTTGATCTTTAGATTTCAAATTGTTGGTCAAGAATAAAATGTTGGATCAGTTCTACCACAGTGACACTCCTGCAAGATATTGTTATTCAATAGCAATCAAGCTTACATGCTTGTTATGATGTTCCCCCTGAAGGAATCATTCAATTTGTTATCTTCTTTCACTATTGTCTTCTGAGATAATTGGTTACTTCCCGCTTTTGTTTTCCATTTTTTCATCCATTTTGAGATTCAAAAGAGAAAATCCATAAAAAAATTCTCCTTGAAGTCAAGAGAAAATTTTGATTGAATGATTATGCATACATGGATAAACCCCCTCATACTTAACACTTTCCATGAGTTATTCCAAAATTCCCGGTCATTTTTTTCCATTAAATACCCTCACTTCCCCCTGTTGCATAATCATTATGGTTATATCTTCTTGATCTATTGTTCTTGGTTTTCGAAATCATTACATTTTGAGTTCTTAATCTATTGGAAACAAATTTCCCTGTGGAGTCATCAGTTTGTTGATGATTAAAATCGCAACGAGGAATTTCGCCCGCAAAGTATTGTTAAAGCCTATTATTTAAACTATGTTAATAATATATAATACTAGTAGGTGGGACCCATTATAGACTGGAGGCTCAGATATTGTCATACCACACATTTTATGTTGTTGTTTCAATGTTTCTTACAGGGTCTTATATGGTTGACGATGCAGTTATGGTTTCATTTTTGACATAGTGACAGGTGGATGATGCATTTTATGGGATGTTCTGTTATTCAAAGCTTTATTTTTATATGAGGGGCATATATTTACAGTTTCTATGTTTAATCATGTCACCATGATTTCTTACATGGTTACACATGCACAAGAAATATGTTAGTAACGACATAAAAAAAATCAAAGGGAAGAAAGTTATGGAAAAAATCCTAAAAGAAAGGGCCTATGTTTATGCTATGTTAGAAATTATGTGCAATTAAAAATGTAAATATGTTAGTGTTAGTCCTAACTATTAAATGGGTATGCGATTTGCATTGAGTTATTGTGGGCTCATATGATATGGAAAGGCATTTGGTATGGTATGAAAACTTGACAAGGATTAACGTGAATGTTTGGGTGGTGCATTTGGCAAAGGAATATGGTCACAGGTTTCGATAGTTTGGAAATTGATTACATGGTTTTAATGCATTATTGAGTGTTGGTTGTCGTGTAATTTGGAATTGAATAGATGAGGAGATGGAAGTGACATGCAGTAAATGCACGTCACTCCATACTCCCCCCATCCAGTCGTCACCTTAGTATGGTTATTGTTGCATTTCGATATGTTGATGGTTAAGTTCTAAAATTCAATCTTGGGAAGGAAACGCTCGGCCAACTCGCCCCTTTTAAGATATTGGTTACGGGTATGGTTCTTTTTCACCCCATCTATGAATTACTCTCTATGTATGAACAAAAAATGGCTCAGTAATGCTTGGTTTTGTTTTTTCCTGAGTCTTGCAACTATGTAAATGTGTGGTTTTTTTCTCTGGAATGACTGTGTGGCTGTTTGATTTGCAAGTAAAAGAATTGGTTTGGTTGAGTTGTGCATTCACTAGTTGTTCTGTTGGTGAAAATCGTGATGGATCTTTGTGGATTTTGAATGGATATGGGTATTATCGCTCTGTGTTTTTGGTGAAGGGTTTCACTCTGTGTATTATTGCTAGTTGCTTCCTCACAGTTATGAGGGTAACCTTGTCCAGTCATATTAGGATTGCCATTTGGTTGCTGTGTATTTTCTAGAGTCATGGTCGCGGATTTATTCACATGCTCGTGGGCTTATTTTCATGGTCTTGGCATCAACGTGTCTCAAAAGTCGCTCTTAGGGTGGCCATTATGCCAAGATATATGCTTTATGCTTGTTGGGTGATATAAGTTATGCCTCGGGTTCTGCATTCCCAATGGCATTGTCATCAAATGATTCAACTCTTAAGCGATGGACAGATTTTATACCTCTGTGTGTTTTGGGTAAATGTCACTATCCAGTGGACATTCACTTCTCCTCTGCATCGGGTTTTCTACCTTACCCATCATTGTTTCTTCTATGGCTAATTGTTGCATCATTTCCCAGATCGGGAGTTATAAGGCACCCTGTGGTTTCTACGATGCTTGTATCGAAGGGTCTTTGCATGTGGTCGTTATGATCTGAGGACTCCATTTCTCTATTCTATTGATGATTGAAGCGCACTCTTGATTGCTTATTTGTATTCGTTGTGACCGAGCCTGATTTTAATAATCCCCAACTGTTCTTTCTCATGTCGAGCATCTTTCTGGTTGTCAAAGATTTGTTGTAAAGTGAGTGGTTATGACAGTTGCATCGAGTACCTATCTCGTCTTTATTTGATTAAATTGGTTGAATAGTTGTGACCGGGAATGAGTAATAATTTGCAGTCAAAGGGCTGCCTCTTTTTCATTATATTTTGAATCATTGTGTCCTACAACAGAGTGTTGATTGCAAATTGGAGAATCCTGTGTATTTTACTAAGCTCGATCGGGATCATAGCAAGTTATGAGATTGATAATTGTGTTTACTTCGTTATGTTTACTATGTACCTATTTTGGAAGTATCGTGCATGTTGTAAATAATTGCATCAACGGGGATGAAGCTCAGGTTTTATATGACTGTGGTTCCATTGAAAAGTTTTATTGGTTGATATGATGAGGAGTGCATGAAATCGAGCATGTTTTAGAAGTCTGTTCGATTTGGAAAGGGACCTGTGCATATGTTTTATTTGACCGATTGTGAATTGATGGACAGTGTATGATATTTTATAGTATGGACAGAGGTGGAGTAATGATTGTTGTGTGTTTTCTTTCGATTCTTAAAAGGAAAGGAAAGAAATTAGAGACTAAGCATTCTTTTAATATGACTGTTGAAAATCGTTTAGATTATGAGTATGATTGCAGAGTGTGTTAATTGAGAATTTTTGAAGAATTTGAATGTGGAACAGTGAACAGTTTTGATACATGGTAATTATTAAGTTGGTGTTGGTATGTTTTGTATTGAGTACAAAGTTATGTTTATTGATTACTTGATTTTTTTTATGAACAATATTTGTTATTTCCCTACCATTCTCTCACTTTTCCGCACATTACAAGTCCCCTCGCCTTCCCAGATTCACTATTCACTCCATGTTCTTAAAATTAAATTAAAGTTAAATGAAAACTTTGTATTATAGTGGTTGAAGGATGGCACAAGGATGAGTTACAGTTGATTTGTTTTGTTGTTACGATACATTTGATTGTTTGATGATTTGTTGAGTAGTAATCATGATCTACCCCCATTCATTTTACCACTTTTCGCTCAATACAATCCCTCATATATCCCAGAACCCTTATTCACCCCCTTCTCATTGACAAGTATTAAACGATTTTATGGATTGCATTGCATGATTCTGATGTGTTGTTGAGCCAAACTTTGTTCCATATTTAAAGAGATGTCATGTATGGTTTCTTGAAGAAACTAGTTGCTAATAATCAATGCATACAGGAATGAGTTTCTTCAGCAGAGGTAGCCATGCTCGGGGTAACAGAGGAAGAGGAAATTGGAATAGGGGCCCTAAAAGGCCAAGGTTTTCTATACATTTTGATGCAAACTCGAAAGAGTTGAGCCAACTATTTCAAGCTAGATTTTTTCACTGGATTGGACAAGGAGTGGTCCAACCTAGGCCAGAAAGTCCTCCTTTCCAAGCCCCACATGTCCCTGGTATCCCAGTTCCCCATCATGTTTCATTACAACCGGAAGTCCCTGAAAACGACGGATGGCAAGAGATTGTCCACCCGATAGTCTCCCAACATCGTGGCTAGCCCAATTTGTCTCTACCTGCTCCTCCTCCACCTGTTAACCAAATTTTCCAAGATGCCCATGCACACCCACCAATACAGTCTCCACACGCAAGCAAGAGGTTAAAAACCAAAGCCCACCATGCACTTGATAAAGGAAAAGTTGTTGTTGCTCCCTCCTCTCCATCAAATGACTCTACCAAATCTGTTTCATCCTGCATGCATTTGAGAGATGATTGCTCTCATGTTATCAGTGAGATTAGGCCTAAAGGCTCCACACAACCGAAGGCAAATTAAAAGAAATCAAAGGGAGATAGCAGCAACAAGGGGAAAATTGCCTCCCAGAGTGACAAATATGGTTTTTAAGTGTTTTTATGTATTGATTGTTGAGAACAGTTGACTTGTGAAATTTTTGGACAACACACTATTTTTTGGATATGTGGATATTATATTTTTGGATATAGTTTCAATTATCATTGATATAAATTGTCAAATTGTGAGAATGATGATGGGAGCCACAATGAGGGATTTGTTTGATTGATTAACTAGTTGTGTTATGCTTGTTAAAGAAACTAAAGGGAGTCACAAGGGGTCCCACCTACTAGTTATTATTTATTAAAGACCCTTATTATTATTTTATTAATTTTACCCCTTAACTAAAAAGTTGGTTGAGTTTTAGTTAACTTAACTAAAGAGGTAGTTTAATTACTTCAACTAATTCTAATTGCTTAAATGCTAACTATTGGGTACAAATGACACCAGAAATCTAGTTTACCCAATAGTTAGCATTTATGCTCAACAGATGTTTTTGTACCCTATAGTCATAAGGCCTAATATATTCCCAACATTTCTTACAAAGTTATGTCTTTTAACATATAAACCAACAAAAATATAATGGATAATAGTGACCTCTCTTCATTGGAAAGGGGTCCTCTTTGGGTACAAATGGATGATTAGAAGAATTCATGCATGCAATGTGACCTATCAATATTATTATACTTTTGGAGTTATTGATGAACATAAATATGTGCCCTCCTATTCACAAACATCCTATGATAAACTTGCTTGAAAAATCATTTCATAATCAATGAACCGATAACAAAGAATCCATCATCAAAGTGGTAGAACAAAGACTAATATCTTCGAAGTTGACAGAAGTGGTGGTCAAGATCAATACATTTAGGAAATTTTTGGTGAAATATAATCAAAACTAATAAAAGGATATGCAAGAGTGTACAATAAGAACCCTGACAAACACAACCCATGATGCTTGCAACATTGTCTGGAAGAGGGACCAATTATGTTTTTTTTTCCAAACATGTAAAATGAGTATGTTACAATTTAATGAAAATATTTTTCGTATTATTATATATGGTTTTATACTATATCAAAAAAATCACCAAGACTTCACAATGTTTTATACTCTAGTAAAAGATTTACTAAAACTTTATAAAGTTTTATAATTCAGTGAAAGATTTGCCAACATTTTACAAGATTTTTTAAATTTAGTGAAATATTGAATTAATTTTACAAGATTATATAATTCAGTAAAAGATTCACCAAAAAATCATATATACATATTATATTATTGATAAAATAGCCTTCAAATTTTCCTATGTATCATGAGAAATCGCCAATTTATTATACATATAAATTTAGGGGGTGTTAAAATTTCCCTAGTTTTTTCTCTTTATTCCTATCAAGGCGAAACAATAAAGCCTTCATTCTTTCATAAAGGATGTTGATTTGTCTGTATTTTTCTTTTGCTAGTTATTGTGAGCTTATGAGGCCTTTCAAGATTCCTTTTGGAAGGATCATGGTCATCTCCACCACCAAAATTTTCAATTAAAGATTTCTTATACTCTTGGGTTACAAATTGAGGGTTTTTATTAGGTGTGATCTTTCTCTGATAAGTACATTGAGACCATGTGATTCTTTCGTTTCCAACCTTTCCATGTTGTCTATGTGGTTCATTAATGCTAATAACAATTTCAGGATCTCCAACTCGAACTGCTTCAAGGTTCTTGTCTTCATCTTCTTCTTCTCTAAATAAATAAGTATGTGCATATGATACACTAAAACCAACAGAAATCATGTGATTCATAAACTAATGATTAGGTTCAAACCCTTAATCTCATTTGCCACCTTTAAGTTGTATTGGTTAAATTGGATTGCATAATCATCATTTTTGAAGCATTATTTAATATTATCTCACCAATTCTCCTCGACAAATAAACGAATTGTTTTTTCTTTCTTTCATAATATAAATTGGCCCAGAATTTGTATTGTCTACATACTTATATTACAAATATTTTGTTAGGTACATAAAATGGAAGATAAACTGGGCTTTCTCAAGAACAGTAGATCCTTATGACACTGTAATTTTCCATTGCCTCAAAACTTTCTATTTTATCTAGAAAAGTTGTCGCTTCCAAAGAAATTCTTGAAGTATCAAGTCCAAACATGAGTTTATTAAAAGAAGAAACGAATGAATTATATACTTCATAAAAATGGTACATTGTCTTCTGCTTTCACAAAGCAGGGTACCATGTATAAACTAGGTCTAACTTGCAATTAACTTGTTTTTCTAAATGGAGTCCTTTTAATACATGACAGTATGCGATAGCAAATATTAAATATGCAAACATATAAAACCTCATGTTCTTCTTAAAATTTGGCAATTGGAATGACATTTTAGAAGAAATAATTTTCGACCAATCGAAAATCGTTTTCTCATGGATAGAAAATATAAATATAAAGAGCTAAACGAGGAATTGTAGCAGTTGATTCTTTTCCAACAAACCTAGCAAAGGGCCATGCCATTTCTTGATATGGTTTTCTTAACTCATTGACATGTATAGTTGATAAATATTATGGCATTGTCATCGCGTCTTCCAAATGTTGCGGCAATAAGTCCCAACCATCATTTTGAGTCTTCGGGAACTCTTTTTCTTCATTAACTTTGAAAGTCATCGTTGGATTTGGTAACTTGGGCATTTTCCTGGAAATTTGAAGGTGCAAGAGAAATTGGGGATTGTCCTCACAATTGATTAATTCTCACATTTTTCTCGTATTTGTCTATACACCATGAAACCAGCTCTGAAGAATCAAAAACCTCTGGAACACACCCTGCTTTGGCAATTCCTAATGTCCAAATATCATTAACATTTCTTTTTGGAAGCATCAATGTAGAATAGTGTTTGTATGCTCTAGACCAGTGAAATTTTGAACCTTCTCGTGCAAATGTATTAAGAGTATCTCCAATAAAGCTCTATTTCCTTCTAGCCATCATGCCTAAGGACTTGGTGGATTATGTAAAGTCTTTTGGAATGTTAATACCAAAGAAAATGTTTTTACAGAATAAACCTGGAAACTATTTTTTTGAAAGGATTATTAGGGAAAATTTAATTTGAATTTATTGAGAATGGTCTCGAGAGAAGCACCATTAATAATGTTAAGGTTTAATCTATTATTAGGTTTCTTTTCAATTTATTAGATAACCATAGCATATGTAAGATCACTGAGAGAAACACAATCACAAGATACACAGCATTTATCCTGGGAAACCCTCACGGGGGAGAAAACCCAGCAAAACTTCCTTAATATAAATAACCAATATAATACCAAAACACTAGAGAATATCCAACACTGAGCAATGCACCTCTCTCTTCCTTCTTCTCCCAACTACAGCTAACAAACTTGTGCATTGGATGAGCGAATGAGTGAGTGAGATAATGAGGCGTTGGCTTCCTTTATTTATACAAACTGGCAGGTGTTGGAAAGGTGTTTCTTCACTGGTCAAGGCCGACTTGTCTTCTTAGTGGTTAAAACCACTTTAATTGGCCTAGGGTTGACTTCTCAATTTGCATATTATATTTATGGTTTGACCAATCCACAAAAGGGGATTGATCTAATGAATAATAACTCAATAATAAATAGAATACTCTTTGCAATTACAATATTTCAACACTCCTCCTTAATAAGAAGGGTATTCTACAACATTATCAGGAGAGAGAGAGGGCAGCAACATAAACAACATTTGGAACACTGACTGACATATCTATAAATCATCAGAAGTTTTTCTCATCAACAATATCATCATCCACAACAGGGATATGGAATGGCATCATCATCGTCTGCATCAACATGGATTAGTATAACACTAATAAATCATCATCATCAATAACAACACAAGGTTGATACAACATCAACAACAACAGCATCACATCATGAAGTCTAGAGCATCATCAACATCAGCACTAGGCTAGAAATATTCAGCACGAAGCTGACATCTCAACAACATCAATACAAAGATGGAAATCTTCAGCACGATGCTGGAAAACAACATCATCACGAAGCTGGAAATCTTCAGCACGAGGCTAACATCACAACAACATTAGCACGAAGCTGGAAATACTCAGCACGAGGTTGGCATCACAACAACATCAACACGAAGCTGGAAATATTCAGCACAAGGAAGGCATCAACGCTACTCCCCCTTTCGAGGGAGGTCCTTTCGAACTACACCAAGCTTATCTCGAAAGTGATCAAACTTTACACAAGACAGAGGCTTGGTCAATACATATGCAACATGTTCATCCATGCTAACATATTGGAGCTTTTTGGCTCCTCTCTGCACCATATCACAGATGTAATGATATTGGATTTCTATGTGTTTTGACTTGTCATGGAACACATGGTTCTCTGTCATCTTTATACAACTCTGGTTATCACATAGAATCATGGTTGCTTCCATATCCATATCAAATAGACCCGTCAACAACTTTCGAAGCCATATGGTTTCACAACCGGTGGAACATGCAGCAATGTATTCTGCTTCTGTTGTGCTAAGAGCAATACTTGATTGTTTCCTACTATGTCATGAGATCATGGTTGACCCTAGACTAAAACAACATCCTGAAGTGCTATTTCTGTCAGAGACACTTCCAACCCAATTTGAATCAGTATAACCACTCAGTCTGAAGTCATGATCTCCATTATAACTGAGAGAAAAATCTAATGTACCCTTAAGGTACCTCATCACATGTTTTGCAGCAACCAGGTGAACACGTCTAGGCTCTACCAGAAATTGACTCAAGGTGTTCACAACAAAACATATATTTGGCCTGCTATTCGTCAAATACATCAACGATCCAATGATTTGTCTGTACAATGTAGCATCAATCAGTTCCGATAAAGTGTCAACCAGGAGCTTCAACTTTGTTTCCATGGGTGTATTCATGGATTTGCACTCCATCATATAAAACCTCTTCAGTATTTCAACTGCATACTTCCCTTGGTTAAGGAATATTTTCTATGGGATCTGTCAGACCTCAAGACCTAAGAAATGGTGCATTAGGCCAAGGTCTTTCATCTCAAATTTTGCAATGAGCTTCTTCTTACAATCAGTGATGAGATTTTCTTCTCCAGTTAGAAATAATTCATCCACATACAACAACAATATAACATGCTCATCATTCATAACCTTGAAGTAAAGGTTAGAGACAACTTTATTCTTGGTAGAGCCCAAGCTCGTCAGGAAACTGTCAATTCTTCCATACCAAGCTCTAGGAGCTTGTTTCAATCCGTATAAAGCCTTCTTCAATCTGAATACATGAGTCTTTATGTCTTCTACTTCAAATCCTTGAGGTTGTTCTATATACACTTCTTCTTCAATGACACCATTTAAGAAAGTTGTTTTCACGTCCATCTGGTGTAACTTCCACTTCATCTTAGCTGCAAGGGCTATGATGGTTCTGATTGAAGTGTATCTGGCTACAGGAGCAAACGTCTCTTCATAGTCAATGCTTTCCTTTTAGGAAAATCCACGAGCAACAAACCTTGCTTTATATTTATCAATACTTCCATGAGAAGCATGTTTTATCTTGTATATCCATTTGGAAGATACCACATCCTTGCTCTTCGGTCTGGGAATTATTTCCCATACATCATTCTTTAAAATGGATTGGTATTCTTCTGTCATGGAATCTGTCCATTCTTTCTTCTGAATGGCTTCTTCAAAGCAAGTAAGCTCCTTCTCTAAGACATCACAGATAAAAACCATATAACTGGAGAATGGCTTGGGTTTCTTGACTTGTCTCATGGTTCCCTCAAGGGCACCATACTTCTCTCCATCTTGAATAAGTTCCCTTGCACAAGATGGCTTTCTCTTATGGGAGATCGTCATCTGGGGAGGTTCTTGAGAATCTATTATGTCATGATCTTCTAGAATCTCCTCATCAGGGGAAGTTATGACTTCTCTCACTAGTTCTGCAACTCTGGGAGCCACAGGTTCTTCTTCATATACTTCTTCAAGCTGACATCTTCTTGATTTATTTAGTGTTGCATCTTCATCAAACCTTACATATCTATTGATATCAATATGATTGTAACCTGGTATGTATATTATGAAGGCCTTGGATGCCTCCAAGTATCCAACAAATATTCCCTTCTTCCTTGAAGGGTCCAGCTTGGTTCTCTTCTCTTTTGAAACGTGTACAAATACGGGACAGCCAAATATTTTGAGATGGCTTACTTCGAGCTTCTTTCCGGAGAACATCTCTTCAGATGTCTTGAACCCAAGTGCACTATGGGACAGTATGTTCTATACATACACGGATGTTCTTGTTGCTTCTACCCATAAGTGCATTGGAAGATCTTGAACATGGATCATAGTCTTCACTGCTTCCATTATAGTTATGTTCTTTCTTTTTGCTACACCATTTTGTTGTGGATTGTAGGGAGTGGTGAGCTCCCTCTTGTTGAAATATTGTAACTACAAAGAGTATTATACTTATTATTATTATTATTTAAGTCATTTATTCATAGATCAAATCCCCTTTTGTGGATTGATCATGTCGGGCATTATAATTGACCAAATCCCCTTTTTACGAATTAGTCAAACCCAAAATATATTATGCAAATTGAGAAATCTTCCCCCAGGCTAATTAAAGTGTTTTTAACCACTAAGAAGACAAGTCGGCCCTGCCTAGTGAAGAGACACCTTTTCAGCACCTGCCAGTTTGTATAAATAAAAGAATCCAGCGCCTCATTTGTACACTCACTCAACTCACTCGTCTAGTGCGCAAGTTTGAAGGAAGTTGTAGTTGTCAGTTGCCGAAAGAAGGAAGAGAGAGAGGTGCATTGCTCAGTGTTGGATATTCTCTAGTGTTTGGTTTATTTTCTTGGAATTATATTGGCTATCTATATTAAGGAAGTTTTTGTTGGGTTTTCTTCCCCATGAGGGTTTCCCTGGATAAATGTTGTGCATCTTGTGATTGTGTTTCTCTCAGTGATCCTACCTATGCTATTGTTATCTAGTAAATTAAAGAGAAACCTAATAATAGCTCAAAACTTAACATGGTATCATAGCTAAGTTGAAGAGAGCATCTTTCACTGGATAAAGAAAAACGTCATTGTTGTTGTACAAGAAAATTAGGGTTTTTTGTTGGAGAGGAGCTTTTTCCTAAAAACCATCTAGAAAAGTGTGCCATAACCTAGTGAAGCTTTTGGTATCTTGAGTGCACCTTTTCAGTGGATAGAACTCCCGGAAAGTGAAACCCTAGTTTTCACAAGTACCAGAAAACTAGGAAACCAGAACCAGTACCAGAAGTACCAGTCCATATTTCTGCAAGCTTAGTTCCAAGGGGTCAAATTTGGATTTTCAGAAATCTGACTGCACTAGTTTACTCACCTCAGTTTAGTGCATCTAGCCCCTGGATCATAATTTCAAAATTTGAAGTTTGAAAAATTAGGGTTTCCTCATAAAACCCTAAGTTCCAGTTGCAATTTTAGAATCAGTTGTAGTTGCAGTATCAGTTGAGATATCAGTTGCAGTACCAATTGCAATCACCCTTGAAGTTTTCAAAAGGGTTGGTAATTAGTACCATTGCTACAAGACGGTGCCAGTACTTGCAAATGCCATCAAAGGTATGTTCTCACATATGTTTAAATTGTTAATATTTAAAGGGTATTTGGAGGAGAAGGGATCTCTTGCCATAGATCCAGAAGGATCTCAAGATCCAACACATTCAGAGGCATAATGCAACCCAGGTTTGATTATTCTGATATGCATCCATTTGTTATGACATTATTTTGATCTAGGTTGCATGTTGAAGCTATGACCATCATACTAACCTTTGGTCAAAATTAAAGTCAAGGTATTAGATGGAATAAAGTTGAGATCATAGAGCTTATTCTCTAACCCAAGCTTTTGTCAAAATAGCATATTGTCCTAGTACAAAAGACAAGTTGAAGAAAGCACTTGTCATCTTGAGTGAAGGAGACTTGGAAGAAAAGAAACACACTCATTCTTGAGGACAAGACTCCAGGTTCCAGGTTTGATTAATCAAGTTGATAAGATCCAAAGTTGCACATGACAAGTTGATAACTACCCCTTTACAAGTAAACACTATAGTTGAGGTAGCAGTGTTTGAAAAGTATTATACTTGGTAGCATGTGAGCATATTGAGATAAATGCTTAGTGTAATCATTTACCAGATACAACTAACATCTCCTCTAGGAGAAACTTCTTGTGTTGATTCTAGGTTACCATGGAGGAATGTTTGCTCACAACACTAGAAGAGTGTTGACCTCATTTTGTATTGTATTTCTTACTTTTAATCTTTGTTTTAGCCAGGTCACAAGTGAAATCTCTAAAGGAGATATTGTAACGATTATTCGTGCTATCGTTTTATTACTATCATCAAAAGAGTATTATTCTTGCTTGTTGTTTTGTTGACCTTGTTTCACGTCACATGGGATAACCCTGAGGAAACTATAGTGAAGGTTGCAGGAGGAAACACAACGAGACATGAAGCAAACTATACAAGTTGTGTACATGACGATATACATACATGTACCGAAGAAGATGAAGAAGAAGTTATTTTTGAGATCCAGAGTATCTCATGGAAATTGATTGTAAAGAGCAGAAGGCTCCAAAGATGATTGAACATTAGAACAAGAACTCACAGCAGAATTGTTCAAAGGTCAATGAAGCCACCTTGAAGGGAAGCATAATTCACTTGAAGTTTGACTCAGCCTTTTATATTTAGACTTGGTATTCAACACCAAGTATTCCCTATAAGAGATGATGAAGTCCTTGTAGACTCAGAAGAAATCAAGGATAAGCCTGATCTTAGAAAGAATCAGATGAAGAGACAACTTCTAGGACTGAGAGACAAATGCCATGAGAAGACTAGATCGTAGCTTCAGAGGAGATATGAAATCTCCTGGAAGATTCCCTTGTTTCAGTAACAGAGAAGGAAGCTAGTCAAATAGACTAGGATGTGGATTCTTCCGTGAGACTAGAAGAGAAGTCAGTATTGACTTCCAAGATTGATCTATACAGATCAAGCATGTTGCAGATGTACAAAGTCTGATGTGTGTCCAGAGAATTCTCCCAACAAGAGGGAGAAGACTATGATGAGACACTTACTCCAGTAATTAAAGAAATAGTTCAAGTATTTATGAAGACAACCAGAACAACCATGATTCATATATAGTATGATATGCAGGGGGAGAAATCCCCATATTTAAAATTCAGTGGTAGTTGGTGCATTAAATTAGGTCATGGAGACATGTCTACGATATAAGATAGAGTTACCTCCATGAAAGAAGAAGAGCTACCTTCAGTATCAGTTATTGAGCCACTCTCAGTTTCATATGAAGTTGTTGTCGTGATAGAATAAGAGGAGTTACTCACAGATTTCAGCAACCATAGTGAGGATGAAGTAGTCATTCTCAACCTCAGAGCAGTTGCAGGTGCAAAGTCCCAATTCAAGAAGGAATAGTTGCAGAAAGAGGAGAGGACATATCCTCAGGCAGTGAGACAGATAGTTCTTTGCAGAGAGCACATAGAGCTAGCACATGATTGCGTAGATTGAGTTGCAGCTGAGAAAGTGTACTAGATTGGTACAATGTAATGTGAAAATTTGATTTGAAGATGAAAATAGAAAAGACTCAGGTCTACAGGTTGAAGAAGGATATGTACAAGTTGAAGCAAGCTCCTAGAGCTTGATATGACAGAGTCGACAATTTCCTAACGAGCTTGGGCTTTACCAAGATTAAAGTTGATTCTAACCTTCACCTCAAGGTTATGAATGATGAGACGGTGATGTTGCTAATATATGTAGATGATGTATTCATGACAAGATGAAGAAAATATCATCACAAGATGCAGAACAAACTCACTACAGAGTTTGATGAAAGACCCAATGCATTATCTCTTAGGTCTTGAAGTTTGGCAGAACCTAGAGAAGATCTTCATTAACCAAGGGAAGTATGCAGTTGAAATAATGAAGAGGTTTGACATGTTGAAATGTAAATCCATGTACACACCCATGGAAACGAAGTTGAAGCTCCTGGTAGATACCTCGTCAAAATTGGTTGATGCTACTCTGTACAGACAGATTATTAGTTTGGTGATGTATCTGACAAATACCAGGCCAGATATATGTTTTTCCTTGAGTCAGTATCTGGTAGAACCCAGACGTGTTCACCTTGATGATGCAAAACATGTGATGAGATAACTTAAGGGTACGTTGGACTTTGGTCTCAGTTATAATGGATATCATGACTTCAGATTGTATGGTTATACTGATTCAGATTGAGTTGGAAGTGTTTCTGATAGAAAGAGCACTTAGGGATGTTGTTTCAGTCTGAGGTCATCCATGACTTCATGGCAGAGTAGGGAGCAATTCAACATTGCTCCGAGCATGATAGAAGCGGAATACATTGTTTCATGTTTCGCCAATTGTGAAGCCATGTGGCTTCGGAAGTTGTTGACAGGTCTATTCGATCTGGAGATGGAAGCAATCGTGATCCTATGTGATAACCAAAGTTGCATAAAGATGACAGAGAACCCTGTGTTCCATGACAAGTCAAAACACATAGAGATCTGATATCATTACATTCGTGATATGGTGCATAGAGGAGCCATAAATCTCCAATATGTTAGTACGGATGAACAGGTTGTTGATGTGTTGACCAAGCCTCTATCTCATGTAAAGTTTGAGCCTTTCGAGATAAGCTTGATGTAGTCTAAAAGGACCTCCCTCGAAAGGGGGAGTAGTGTTGTGATGTCAGCCTAGTGCTGAAGATTTCCAACTTTGTGTTGATGTTGTTGTGATGCCAGCCTAGTGCTGAAGATTTACAGCTTCGTGCTAATGTTGTTTTGATGCTAGCCTCATGTTGTGATGCCAACCTAGTGCTAAATATTTCCAGCTTCGTGTTGATGTTGTTGTGATGCCAACCTCATGTTCTGATACCAGCCTAGTGCTGAAGATTTCCAGCTTCCTGTTGATATTGTTGTGATTCCATCCTAGTGTTGTGATGCCAGCCTAGTGTTGAATATTTCCATCTTCATGTTGATGTTGTTGTGATGCCATCCTAGTGCTGAAGATTTCCAGCTTCGTGTTGATGTTGTTTTGATGCCAGCCTAGTGCTGAAGATTTCCAACTTTGTGTTGATGTTGTTGTGATGCCAACCTTGTGCTGTGATGCCAGCCTAGTGCTGAAGATTTCCAGCTTCGTGTTGATGTTGTTGTGATGCCAGGCTCGTGTTGTGTATTTCTAGATTTGTGTTGATGTTGTTGAGATGCCAACCTCGTGCTGAAGATTTCCAGCTTCGTGTTGATGTTGTTGAGATGCCAGCTTCATGCTGAAGATTTCCAGTTTTGTTCTGATGTTGTTGAGATGTCGGCTTCGTGCTGAAGATTTCCAGCCTAGTGTTGATGTTGATGATGCTCCATCCTTTGTGTTGTGATATTGTTGTTTTTGATGTTGTATCAACCTTGTGTTGTTATTGATGATGATGATGTATTAGTGTTATACTAATCCATGTTGATGCAGATGATGATGATGCCACTTCATCTTCCTGCTGAAGATGATGATGATGATGTTATTTCAGCTTTAATGCTAAAGATGTTGATGATATTACTTTAGCCTCATGCTAAAGATGTTGATGATATTACTTTAGCCTCATGCTAAAGAAGATGATGATGTTACTTCAGCCTCATGTTGATGAGGATGATGATGCTACTCCATCTCCATGCTGTGAACGATGATGATGAGAAAAACTTCTAATGATTTGTAGATATGCCAGTCAGTGTTACATATGTTGTTGATGTTGTTTCCCTCTCTCTCTCCTGATGATGTTGTAGAATACCCTTCTTGTTAAGGGGGAGTGTTGAAATATTGTAACTGCAAAGAGTATTCTACTTATTATTATTATTATTTGAGTCATTTATTCATAGATCAAATCCCCTTTTGTGGATCGATCATGTCGGGCATTGTAATTGACCAAAACCCCTTTTGCGGATTGGTCAAACCCTAAATATATTATGAAAATTGAGAAGTCATCCCCCAGGCTAATTAAAGTGGTTTTAACCACTGAGAAGACAAGTCGACCCTTCCCAGTGAAGAGACACCTTTTCAGCACCTGCCAGTTTGTATAAATAAAGGAATCCAGCGCCTCATTTGTACACTCACTTAGCTCACTCATCTAGTGCGCAAGTTTGAAGGAAGTTGCAGTTGTCAATTGCCGGAAGAAGGAAGAGAGAGAAGCACATTGCTCAGTGTTGGATATTCTCTAGTGTTTGGTTTATTGTCTTGGCATTGTATTGGCTATCTATATTAAGGAAGTTTTTGCTGGTTTTTCTTCCCCATGAGGGTTTCCCAAGATAAATGTTGTGTATCTTGTGATTGTGTTTCTCTCAGTGATCCTACATATGCTATTGTTATCTAGTAAATTGAAAAGAAACCTAATAATATCTCAAAACTTAACACCTCTTGATCTTGACATCTTTACAAAAGTTTATAAACTCTTTTGAGGTGTATTCTCCTTCATTATCTGACTTGAGTATCTTGACATTTCTTTCAGAGAGATTCCCTATCAAGGCTTTGAATTCCTTGAATTTAACGAACACTTCATCTTTTGATTTCAAAAAGTAAACCCGGGTTTTAAGAGAATAGTCATCAATAAAAGACACATAGTATACATACCCACTGATGGAGGTTGATGGCATTGGGCCACATACATCTGAGTGAATGAGCTCTAGGACTCCTTCTGCTTTGATGTCTCTCTTTGGGAAAGGGTTCTTGATGCTCTTTCCTTGTGCACATTTGTTGCACATGCCATCATGGTCAACCTTGAATTCTGGTAGACATGTGACTGCCTTGCTTACATATGGTAATTCATTGTATTTAATGTGAGCTAATATTCTATGTCAAAGTTCACATGGATTCTCAACGGAATGAGTCAAGGCTGCTTCTGAGTGACCTTTTAGCTTATACAAGCCACCTTCTTCTTTTCCAATAACAATTGCTTCTTCCATGGTTTTTCCTTTGGGCCACATAAGAACTTCTCCATCTATGAAAGCAACTTTGAAGCCTTTCTTATCTAAAGTTGAGATAGAAAGTAAGTTCTTTGTCAAACCTGGTACATATAATACATCCTTCATCTTCATTGGGATTCCTGAATCAAGTTTGTAATTTGATTCTCCTACTCCTTTGATAGGGTATTGATAATCGTCTCCAAGTGTAACCTTCTGGGGAAAGTTCTTTTCTGTAAGGAAAGAGAGAACGTATTTTTGACCTGTCATGTGCTTAGAAGCACCACTATCTATGAGCCAAGTCTCCTCACCAGGTGACACTGATCCTGAGAGGGCAGTTATTTAGACATGGTCTTCAATCTGTTCTTTTATCAACTTTGTGGGTGGCTCTTCATCTTCAATTGTATGGGCATGGTGCCTCTTGTTTCTCTTCTTGTATTCTTCTCTTCTAGCTAGACAAGTTTTAGCAATATGTCCCATCTTGTCACAATGGTAACATTGGTAGGGTGAGAAATCATTTTCTCTTTGACCTTTCTGAAACTTCTGGAATCTCCTTGGAGGGTGAGATTCTTTATGGATGAATTTGTTTGGGGAGTGAGACTCCTTATGCTGATGAGTTTCTTTCTGGAAGTAAGACCTCTTCCTTCCTCCTTTAGTATGAGAAGATAGGGCTTGATCTTCATCTCTTGATAGTATTTCTTCTTGGTTAGCTACTCTTGCTTCTTCTTGAACGCATTCTTCCCAAAGACTGTCAAAGTGTAGTTTCTCCTTTATGGCACAAATAGTTTGGATGAATGCATCCCAACGTCTTGTGAGACCATTAAGGGTTGTCATTATGAGTTCGTCTTCAACTAGAATATAACCAATTTCTTCTAGTTGTTCCATGAATTGTGATATTCTAGAGAAATACTCTTGAATTGTTTCTCCTTTCTGCATCCTTGAACTTTTGAGTTGAGTTCTTAGATTCATCTTTCGGTTGATGTTCTTTCCTTCATACATCCTGGTTAAGGCATCAAACATTTATTTTGGAGTCTTCTTTGAAGCCACTTGAGGAATCAAGTGATCTTTAATAGAATTTGCAATGATTATTTTGGCCCTAACTGTGTCCTTTTGGTGTTTTTCTTTAGTTGTAGCATCGGTAGGTTCTGGTACATCTTCTTTAATGAATCTTGCTAGGTCATTCTCTTCAAGAATGAGTGCAATCCTATACTTCCAGGCATGGAAGATTTCCACACCTTCTAGCTTGTCAACAAGTTTAGTGCTTCTAGACATCTTTACCTGGAGCTAGGAAAATGACAAAAAATTGAAAATGCTCAGAATTTAATTTTGAACATACCAAGAGGTGCGCTTGGCTGAGGCGAGTAGCCTGGTGCAGTTAGATTTCAGAAAATCCAAATTTTTCCCCTTCAAACTGGACCAACAAAATTCTGGACTAATACTTATGGTATTGGTTCTAGTTTCTTGGTTTTCTGGTACTTCTGGTACTAATCAAAACTAGGGTTTGACTTTCCGAAGTATCTGGCCGTTGAAAAGGTGTGCTCAAGGTGCCAAAGAGTTCCCTAGGCTAGGGCGCACGTTTCTATATGATTTTTAGGCTGATATTCCTCTTCAACAAAAAGCCCTAATTTTTTTGTATGGCAACAATGACGTTTTTCTTTATCCAGTGAAAGATGCTCTCTTTAGCTTAGCTCTGATACCATGTTAAGGTTTAAGCTATCATTGGGTTTCTTTTCAATTTACTAGATAACCATAGCATAAGTAGAATCATTGATTGAAACACAATCACAAGATACACAGTATTTATCCTGGGAAACCCTCATGGGGGACAAAACCCAACAAACTTCCTTAATATAGATAGCCAATACAATGCCAAGACAATAAACCAAAACACTAGAGAATATCCAACACTAAGCAATGTGCCTATCTCTTCCTTCTTCTCCCAATTGCAGCTACCAAACTTGCGCACTAGATGAGCAAATGAGTGAGTGAGATAATGAGGTGTTGGCTTCCTTTATTTATACAAACTGGCAAGTGCTGGAAAGGTGTCTCTTCAATGGTGAGGGCCGACTTCTCAATTTGCATATTATATTTAGTTTTTGACCAATACACAAAAGAGGATTTGGTCAATTACAATGCCCGACATGATCAATCCACAAAAGGGGATTAATCTAATGAATAATAACTCAATAATAAATAGAATAATCTTTGCAGTTACAATATTTCAACAAATAACAACCATTTGATAATTAACCATTTTTTACCCTTCGTAAGATTTTCATTTAATATTACTCGGGGAATGTGACAAGAAGAAATAAGGATTCACCACGGAGCGACGAAGAAACAAATGCATGTGAAGAAATAATGGAGTAAGCACAAATCCGCAACCCCGCAATAAAACCTCAAAAAATGACTAAGTATAGCAAAGTGGACGAGTCCATTGGATGTAGCTTGGCTAGTTGGGAGGAATGATTGTTACCCTTCCCACCCAGGTTAAATTCCTTGTGAGTGACACGTTGCACCCTTAAATGGGTCGATAAGATGCTCTTGTTGTTGAACCCTCAATATTCTGAAAATACTCGGCCTCCTTATGTTCTCTTGCAGATTTAGNCAATATTCGGTGTCGTGAACCACATGAAAAAAAAATAGCAAAGTGGATGGATGGAGGGAAAGGAAAAAGATTTCTTAAGACTTGTGATATGATCTCCGCTCCGCGGTAAAAGGTTGAGTTGGCTAAGTATTGAAGTGACGAGAGAGAAAGGTGAAGTCTCATAAAATAACTAAGTATCATGAAGCGGATGAACGGACTAATCGTTATGAGATGAATGAGTAAATCAACCCACGGTGGAAATTAGAAAACTTTGAAAGTATGGTATAAAATTAGGATGGCGAAACAACGCAGTGCATTCTGGTGACGACGGAATTTTGGACTTCTTATAAAGTTGGTAATGATTCCGCGAAACTTACAAAATAATATAAGTATTAGTGCATTATGGTTATGGAAGAACAACATGGTGCACTTTGGATAAGGCGAAAGTTATAACAAGACTCATGGACCCGCTATAAAGTGGAAAAGTTTTTAATTGTAGAAACAAAATATACGAGAGAGAGAGAGAGAGAGAGAGAGAGAGATTTAATGACTTGGCATATTTTAGAATCAAGAATAGCTCCATTGCATCTCCAAAATCAATGATTTCCATTAGGGCAGGCCAACCTACATTATTGAGCCAATTGTTCTTTTTCTATGCTAGCAGATTATTAAAGAGGTTTGTTTTTGCATATTTCATTTCCCAATACTCCTACCTTTTTATATTGACTACGCATGTCATTTATTATGACTTGATGGCCATGGCATCTATACATGGCCAAGAATGTAATACATCATTCCAAATTTCATTTATTATAACTAGAAATCTAATTTATAATATCTAGGTCTAAGTTTATACCAACCAGAAGCTTTTATGGTGTCATTTGTACCCAATAGTTAGCATTTATGCTCAACAGATGTTTTTGAGCCCTATAGTCATAAGGCATAATATATGCCCAACATTTATTGCAAAGTTATGTCTTTTAACATATAAACCAACAAAAATATAATGGATAATAGTGACCTCTCTTCATTGGAAAGGGGTCCTCTTTGGGTACAAATGGATGATTAGAGGAATTCATGCATGGAATGTAACATATCAATGTTATTATACTTTTGGAGTTATTGATGAACATAAATATGTGCCCTTTGTTAATATTATGGTAGTTGCGGGAGGTATTTGCCTCTATGTGTAAACCTGGCGAGAATAGAAGACTCTGGAAAGCAAGAGAAAACCCTAATGAGTTGGCTAATAACCCTAGAAGTCTTGTCGGCTCGAGAAGATAATTAATATTACGTTATTAGCCTCCAAAAGAAGAAGTCGGCCAGAAATAAAAATAATACACTGAACAGACACATATCCAGAAGGAGAAGTTGGCCCCAACAAATCTGGCAAAACCAGTATAAATACAGGGCACCAGTTCTCATTTGACAGCATCTCAGAATTGCAGTTCCCAGTTTGGTGCGCACTGCAGTTCCCAGTTTGGTGCACACTGCAGTTCCCAGTTTGGTGCGCACATGTGGAGGAGAGCTGCAGGTTCAGCTGCAGCAGCAACAAGTTTTCAATATTGGCTTGAATATCTCTTGGCTAGGGTTTGGACTATCTGATCAGCTTTTTTTGATGCGCTATCCTTGGGGAAAGGTGCACTACCCTTTGTTTGGCTATCTAGCCTAGGGTTTGCTTCCGGAGGAATTCTCAGTCAAGGTTAAGGTGCTCGGAGGGTGGCTTCGGTCTATAGTTGGGTGACGAGGGTATCGTCAATGGTAAAACGAGCACACCATCTTCTATATTCTAACAAGTTATGGGCCCACACCTCCTTCATTCATTCTAAACGTTGGAAGGAAACATAGCCGCTAGGATATTGAGCTCGTTGAGGAACTTCCCCTAGGGTTACTAGCAGAAGCAGCTCCCAAGACACTGCCACTAGGGTTACTAGCAGGAGCAGTTGCAGAAACCCTAATCCTCTTGTTGAGGCACCTTAAGTGAATGGATTGACCTAATCTTCAGACAGATCAGTGCGCCCTAGCCTAGCGCATCTCCTGGCACTCTCAGAAGGCCAAGACGTGAAGTTTGGATTTCTGGTCAAATCTAGGGTTTGACCAAGTCAAGCAGCCATGATGAACTCTATGAAGTCTGAGAACAAGTTAGATGGAGCCTCTAACTTCAAAGCGTGGAAGACAAGGATTGACCTCATCCTTGCCAAGAATAAAATGTTGGATATGGTGAAAGGAAAGATTGTGAAGCCAGAGTTTGAAGAGGGAGAAGAGAAGGATCCGCAGAACGTTGCAGCTATGGAGAAGTTCAAAGATGTTGACATCAATGCCATGAGTATCATAGTGGATTCCATAAAAGACCACTTGATACCCTACATCTTCCATCTTGACTCATCGAAGAAGATGTACGATGCCCTAACAAA
>ML784631.1:539008-550191 GCA_009831015.1 Picea engelmannii | reverse complement strand
TTCAAAAACCCCTCTAATGCTCCTTTTGATTAAAGGCCTGCCTAAGAGGCTATCTTTTAAGAAACCATCCAAGCTCAAAATAGGTATTCACTATGATCAATTTTGTTGATAACAATACATCCTCTTCAATATCAATATTGTGAATAATTTTGTTGATAATAATACATCCTCTTCAATATCAATATTGTGAAAGGCAACATTACTACTCTCACCCTTTTTCTTCTACTTAGTAACATTTCAGTGAAATGGATTATAAATGCCACATAATCATAATCATATTTTGGGGGCAAACTTTTTAATAACACATTCAGCACATTCTTATTATCAATTGTGGCTTCAATTCGATTAACTAAACTCCTTACATTCTTGTCCATTAAATGACGCTACAACAGCTTTCAGAATTGAATTTTTAAAATAGAAAAATACCAATTACTTCATCTTGTTAGGATGTTCTCTGTCACACTTTGGGCATCTGCAATATCAGGATGTTCTCTGTCACACTTTGTGCATCTGCAATCTCATGTGTAGTCACATTTAAAACTACCAACTGCTAGGCATCTATTGTCTTGCATATGGTCAGCTTCTCCAATTTTTTATAGCTTCCAGGACAATGGAGACTAAATCTCTCACACGCAACTGCAAAGTTGGTGGTATGTATCCCTACTACTAGCATCTCTAATATCGACACATAATGTTGTGTGGGCATCAAACCTTTATCCTCCACATACATAGTTGCTCTAAGCATGGAATTTTGTGAAGACACCATGTCCAATGTTGTATGTCTGCTATGAAGTGAATGCAAGTCTCATTTGTTTGTCACAAGCTTTGTGTTTCATGTGGTCATTCTAGCTGTTGTGGGGGCTTCCATTGCGAAACAGCATTGAACTGAACATTTCTTGGTCTATCCTAGTCGATTCAATATTGAATCTGAACTTAGGGTTTGGTTTATTGCAACCTCAAATCATGCCTCTAAGCGACATTTCCTGGCTGCTTCACTATAAGTTTATAATGTTGGTCTTCAACATAGCTTGTCTTTCTTACTTCAATCCGTCACTAGGTGTTCTCTATCTTCAATATATTTATGTTTGGTGACTTTTTGAACCTTATCTTTGTGCAAGTGTCATTCATGCAGGTACTTGGTGTATGATCAAAAGGTTTCTTCAAAGAAATTTTTGTGCCTTCGTTATATTTTGATCTTCAAACTATAATAATTAATAAATTGAATTCTCTAAATTGTAGATTCACCTTGTGATACGAGCCTTTGCTACATACATCATATTGAGTTGAAAACTCTATAGTTCTTAAAGAGAATATTTTGGCCCTTTCAAAACTTTATAACTTACAGAATAGTTTGACCCTTTCAAAACTTTAAAACTTACAGAATAGTTTGACCCTTTAAAAACTTTAAAACTTACACAAGCATACCTTTTAACTTGTGTTTAGAATTCCAAGGTAGATATTGCCTTGATATCATGTTGATTTTAGAGAAATTAATGTACACAAACTCAAGAGAGATGTGAATAATAAAGAACTTTATTGATATAGAGTCAAACGTACACAATGTTTAGCACTTATTTATCCTCAAGGTTATGAAACGAACTCCATATAATTGACCACCCACCAAACATTTTATGTTGGCAACTTGTTAGGTCACTAACATTTAATGTGACCTCCTATAGTAACATTTATTTAAGTGTTGTCATTACTCCAAAACATTATCCAGAAGCCACTTCACCAGGTGTTCAACAGTCTATAAATAACAATTGGGGTCCATAATCCATTTATTCCAATGTTCCACCAAGTTTCCAAGACAAGGGAGCGTAGGACCAGGGAGACGTACATGGGGGACGTGTGGGAGCACCCCCAAATTTTAGGGAAATTCAAGGGGACGGGGAAACATTGGGTTCCCTAGCATAGGGGTCTATGTCTCTAAACTTATAAAAACAAAAATAATAATGATAAAATCACAACAATTACCATTCATCCCATGCAAATTCATCATTGTGCAGTCTAGTGGAAATGCTATATTTATACGCATCCTAAAATCCTAAAAATTAAGTCTGTTGAACTCTGAATGAGATATGAAATTATACTTTCCCCATATGAAGTCCGATGAGGTTGGAACCACCCTCAAACATCTTGAAACAGTTAATGGTAATGTTAAAAATTTAGGTAAAAGTATAGAAAAGATAAGATAAAGGACATTGTCAACTTAAAATTTAATATTACCATTAATTACCAAGGTCATAAACTCCTCAAAACTCTATCCCCTACCTTTGTTTTGTCTTAAAGGGTTGTTAGACAAAATATCGAGGGGTGTTGCACGCTCGGATGCCTCCTCCACACTGGGGAAACATTTCCTAAGTTTCCCCAAAAGTAGGACATTAGGACATGGGGAAACGTTTCCCCAAGCGCCCCCCACCCTCGGAGCATGGGAAACATGGGACACGTCTCCATGGAACACTAATTTATTTCGACTACACGCACATACAAAATTCTTCCATGATTGACATAAGAAATATGGGTTAAAATTCATATCAGAGAAGATAGAGGGAAGCATATTATCCAACACTCCTCTACAATGGCTTATGTGACAATGGCAGATGGATAAATACTAAATAGTCGAGAATGAATAACTTATACAAAATCACCAATTGTTCAACTGTTTATATATAAAATAACATTTGTGGCCCATAATCCATTTATTCCAACTACGTGCACATATAAAATTCTTGCATGATTGACATGAGAAATATGGGTTAAAATTCAAATCATGTAAGATAGAGGGAAATAGTCAAGAGTGGATAACTCAAAATAGGATTGTCTTTGAATTGAATGTTTTGGGCCTTCAACACGGCTTTATAATAATATTGACACTTAATTTTATTTTTTTTCAATAGTAATTTACACTGACAAACAAAATAACATGGAGAGCTAAGTTGCACGAAACGGGGAAACGATTCTGAGTTTCCGAAACCCGGACAATACGAAACAGGGCCTCAAAAAATGGAAACATCGAGGGAAACATCGTATATAAAAATAATAATTATATATATATATATATATATATATATATATATATATATATATAGTTTTTTTTTAAATAAAGCATTATATTACCAGAAAAACATAATGATACACATAAATGACATTTTAGAAGGAAAACAATGTCCATATTAACTCCCATAGATGATGAATATCATTCATTACGTGATGCAAGTAGAAAAATCCAAAATTAGCTTTTATAGATGAGGCTTTACATCAAAAATCAGTCTTTATAAATGAGGTTGTATGTGCTGAAAATGAAAAAAAACATGAGTTAAAGGCAACTACAATTACATATCATATTGATCTTCATCATCATCATCAAAAATAGAACAAGATGCATGTTCAACGGAACTAGAGCCTCGATTGGAAGAAGAGGCAACTTGAATTCCACTTCCACTTGCATCATCAACAATATCAAGAGTAGCAAGAGAGAGCTCTAAGTCTGGGTTTTTGCATCCACATCCCACTCTTTATGAGGCCCACTTATATATTCTTCACCCTTGCGAGACACAAGGCAAAGGTTTGAATGCACATATACAAGATCCTCAACCTTCTGCGATCCCAACCTGTTGCGCTTCACTGAATGAATGAAACCATAGGTGCTCCAATTCCTTTTTGTTGATGAAGAGCTTGCCACTTGTGATAGAATACGAGTGGCAAGGCTTTGCAAATATACACAATTTGCCCCATGACAAGTCCACCATTTAATCGGGTTCATGGTGCTTCTCTCCTCCAAAGATGAGATGTCTACAAAATCCTCTAATCCAACAACAAAACAAGCAAATTGCTCCCTCACCTCTATTTGTTGAAAAGATGGAAACAACCTCTTGAAGGCTTTTTTCACTCTTGTGGCCACCTCCTTGTCCTTATGTGGGGCCTTTCTCTTCCCATTGCTTTGAGCAATGAACTCCTCATCATAAAATTTGGGATTTAGAGCATGTGCCAAAGTGTGCAATGGAGTGTTAAATCCATTCCACCTAGTAACAATGATGGACCTCACATGCTCAACAAAATCAACCTCAACAAAAAACAAAGTGGGAGCCTCATGTGTTATAATTTCCACGGTTTTCTCAACCATGGTATCCATGCCATCATAAATCTCTCCCAGGAAAGGTTTGTCTGTGTCTGCATCTCGGAGAAGCTCAAATGTTGGTGAAGTAAACTTGAGCAAGAATTCTACCTTGCTCCACCAATCCTCATCAATCAACACCCTTCGCACCATACTTCCTCTCTCTGAATCTGACTGTCTCCAAACAGCCCAAGTCACACCCACCACCATACTCATCAATGCACTTTTGACCTCAACAAGGCGGCACAACATGATGAAGTGTGAGTCATATCTTGTCTCAACAACTTTGAGCAACTCCAATTTGGAGTATTCTCGATACATTGCTTGAGTCTGGTAGTGGTTGGTGATGAATTTAATGATCTCCCTAGCTTTCCTTGTGACCTCCTTAATCCATTCAATTTTTTGCCTCAATCTCTTCTAAAATGAGATTTAAATTATCATTGTGCAGCCTAGTGGAAATGTTATATTTATACGCATCCTAAAATCCTAAAAATTAAGTCTGTTGAATTCTGAATGAGATACGAAAGTATTCTTTCTCCATATGAAGCCCGATGAGGTTGGAGCCACCCTCAAACATCTTGAAACAGTTAATGGTAATGTTAAAAATTTAAGTAAAAGTATAGAAAAGATAAGATAAAGGACAATGTCAACTTAGAATTTAATATTACCATTAATTACCAAGGTCATAAACTCCTCAAAACTCTATCCCCTACCTTTGTTTTGTCTTAAAGGGTTGTTAGACAAAATATCGAGGGGTGTTGCACGCTCGGATGCCTCCTCCACACTGGGAAACATTTCCTAAGTTTCCCCAAAAGTAGGACATTAGGACATGGGGAAACGTTTCCCCAAGCACCCCCCACCCCCGGAGCATGGGAAACATGGGGCATGTCTCCATGGAACACTAATTTATTTCGACTACACGCACATACAAAATTCTTCCATGATTGACATGAGAAATATGGGTTAAAATTCATATTAGGTAAGATAGAGGGAAGCATATTATCCAACACTCCTCTGCGATGGCTTATGTGACAATGGCAGATGGATAAATACTAAATAGTCGAGAATGAATAACTCATACAAAATCACCAGTTGTTCAACTGTTTATATATAAAATAACATTTGCGGCCCATAATCCATTTATTCCAACTACACGCACATACAAAATTCTTGCATGATTGACATGAGAAATATGGGTTAAAATTCAAATCATGTAAGATAGAGGGAAATATATTATCCAACACTCATCTGCAATGGCTTATGTGACAATGACAGGAATAAATAGTCAAGAGTGGATAACTCAAAATAGGATTGTCTTTGAATTGAATGTTCTGGGCCTTCAGCACAGCTTTATAATAATAGTGACACTTAATTTTATTTTTTTCAATGGTAATTTACACTGACAAACAAAATAACATGGAGAGTATGCTGGAGATTTCAGCTGTAAAAATGAAAAGAAAGGCAAACCAAAGGTCAGAAAAAAGAGGATTTCTGTCATATTAGATGCTTTGATAATCTTATATTTATTGAAAAGCACACAAAGCAAATAAAATGAGAGAGCTTAAGTTGTTTTATACATCCCTCCCAGATTTCCCATGCAACAGGACATAATGCCTTTTCCAAACTTTATGCCATTTGAGCATCTTTCGTTGTTTGTATTGTGATGGACTTAAAATACATGAGAATTCTTCAGACATGAACAAGGCCTTACAAGATTACAAGACTCCATGTCCAAGAGAAATGCTGAATTGGCTAATTAATAAGAGGCATCAATGGAGATTTCTCAATGTGCATTTAAAGCAGAGAGGTTTTACATATATGGGGAACATTTTTATTATGATAAAGAATTTGATTCAAGCTACTTAAATCACAAGAAATTGTAAATTTACCTTTCAAAATTGTCAAAATTTTCATGGCTAAATAGCCACAAAACTCTATGCCTTCTGGATCAACCGGGGGTCAAAAGACAAAAAACATATAGCTGAATTGTAGCTTGATAACAGGCTGCAACTCATCAGGCATCTCATAGGATAAGTCTTTTGGCTTCCATAAAGTTGGTGGACAAGGCATCCAGAAACTTACCTGCAAAATCGAGTTACAGATATAACTTTGAAAACAGGCTTCCACAAGAATTTAGTATACCGTCTACTGAATATATTGCTTACCTCCAATGTCATAATCAAAGACTCGATGATCAGCCGATAGTGATAAGTTCATCTGTGTCACAGAGCATGCTTTTCCTTGCCCTGCAAATAGTAAGTGTAGCTAAGCCCACCGCATGTTTACCTTCAAGTTGGAAACAAACAAGATAACATATGCTTAAACAAATGACATACCACTAGAGTCTTCTTCCCATTTTACCACTTTGTTGCCTCTACCTACAGCAAGGATGCAGGCCTGCAAAACAGTAAAAAATTTCAATATGAATGCTAAAACTGACAAAAGGTTTCCTAAAATTAATGTCTATGCAAAAGCATTGCTTTTTCTCAGCCTCAGTCTGATACTATGTGAGTTTTACACACAAGCGTGGACTAGAATACATAGAAGAATGAGTAGGAGTGGATTCATACATATATTATTAGATGATGTAATGTCTCATTACATAGTAGTAGAAAAGGAGTACATTACACAACTCCAAAATATCTAACCATTAATTATTACATTAAAAAGCTCATTATTAATAAGATTTTATTATATGCCTAAGTCTTAATTAATATGTCTAAGTTCTAAATATGACATGATCTCTAACAAAGCCACATTTTTAGAATAGCCCTTTTCACATACTTCTCATTTTCTCACACATCACAAACTCAACAAAAGACACTGAGAAATGGAATTTTCACCATTCAATAATTCCCTCCCAAAGAATTCTAAGAAAATAATACTTCTATGGGAGAGGAGGAACATTTTATAGTCATAGAAGCTATTCCGAGATGCCACATGATAGGTGTATCCCATTGTTGTTTCACACGTGCACCTACACAACACATCCCACAGAGGAGGGAAAGGTTGAGCAAGCAAGCATACTCCCTAGTGGTTGTCGTCATTGGCATAAGAATCATGGAATGTTGGGATGTACATGCTAATGTGGACCATCCCTCAATCAATGTGGGATAACACACAAGAATGAGGGGATATTTTATAGTTATATAAGTTATTCCAAGATGTTACAAGATAGGTGTATTTGACTATTGTTTCACACACACATCCATAGAACATGTCCCACAGTGGAGGCAAAGGCCAAGCAAGCAAGCATCTCATCTTGCAACAAATCAACCATTATGTTAGTAGGAGACACCACTCTCTTTTGCTTAGACCCATCGGCATAAAGATCATGGTAAGTAGGGATTAAGATAATGTCACAAACTCGCAAACAATCCATCACAACCAATGTGGGATAACACACAAGGATATAAGCTACCTATCTTAAAAAAAAACTGATTGCATTGTTAAATGTTTCAAGAACACCGGGACTTAGTAGAAGCAAGGATATAATATCACAATGAAGGATCTCGACCTCAATTTTCATGTACAGAAATTATTACTCCATTTGAGAATTGGGTAAAGTAGATATTCGCATCTCTTTAGACAGAATCACTTCATCTGAAAATTTCTCTCAATGAAAGTTGAAAAGTGAAAATGTTGAATATGAAAAGGAAAAATTAGAAAGACAGTCCTGAGTAATAGAAGAAGAAAATCATTTTTTAAATGAAGAAATTTGTTGACTTCAGTGAGGGAAAGATAAAGAAATTTTCTGTCTGAAAAACCACAAGCAAGCTTTTGTTTAATTAAAACAGAGGGAAATATCAATTTTAAAAGTCGAAAGGCAGATTGTCAATAAGAAAATGTGTACAGACTATTTAATTTTAAAACATGTACAGACTCTATTTAATTTAAAAATCGGATTGTAGTATAATCAGATTGTCACTATAGACAAAATTTCATCGACCAACAAATCAACAAAAGTATCTAATGGGGATATAAATACACAACTTAAGGTTAAACAGCACTATCCTAAAGTGAAGGTCGAGAATGTTAAAATATTGTGTAACTGCAAAGATTATTCTTATCCCCTTTTGTGGATAAAGATAAAATATATTTATTATTGATTAGATCAATCCCCTTTTGTGGATTGATCATGTCGGTCATTGTAATTGACCAAATCCCCTTTTGCGGATTGGTCAAACCCTAATTGTAATAGGCTAAATAAGAAGTCGGCCCCAGAATATATTAAAGGTGGTTATAACCACCCAGAAGAAGAAGTCGGCCCTGCCAGTGAAGAGACACTTCCACACGTGCTAGAATTGTATAAATAAGAGAGGCCAGCGCCTCATTTGAACACACACTCAGCTCACTCATCTAGTGCACAAGTTTTGAAGGAAGCTGCAGTTGTCGGTTGCCGGAAGAAGGAAGAGAGAGAGGCGTGTTGCTCAGTGTTGGATATTCTCTGTTGTCTGGTTCATTATCTTGGCATTGTATTGGCTATCTATATTAAGGAAGTTTTACTGGGTTTTCTTCCCCTTGAGGGTTTCCCAGGATAAATGCTTGTGTACTCTTGTGATTGTGTTTCCCTCAGTGATCCTGTCTATGCTATTGTTATCTAGTAAATTGAAAGTAACCTAATAATAGCATAAACTTTAACAAAGAAGAAGATTGTCATCCTAATGACAACAGTTATTGGTCTGATTAGTCAACTTATGAACATTATTTTGAACAAAGATGACAGTCTGTTCATGTTCCATAGAATCAAAATTCCAATACTTCAATCCAAAGACATACTTGGAGTTATAATAAAAAAAGTTCCAATTGAGAATCTCGTCAATAGATTTCTTCGATAAATTTGACCTGGGGTGGATTGATGCTTCTAAAATGTGTCAATATTGCTTGGAGCCTCGACGATCTTTTAGTTTTCAATTCCTCATGTTTCAAGGATGAAACCTTCCTAGGCTGCAGGGCATGTAATATACATAATTTATATAAATATACTAATAATTATTCTGAAATAGCATGTCTATTAACATAGTCGCGTCTCTTAGGTACCATATATATGACAGTCTTCTTGACAGCATATCAACCATTCCCTAGATAGGGTCGGCATGGATCCCTATATGAAGCACATATAAAAATATCTTTCACGTTTAAGAATATGATGCTGCTCAAACACCCCCTATTCCAAGAAACCAATCCAATGCACAGACAATGGAGTACTAGTGAGAAGTTTTTTATGGATATATTCAATGCTTAATCAAAGGTTTCTGAAATACCAGTGTAGGTTCTTAACCCAGCCATTGGGTTGGCATGGACCCTTAGGTGCAGAACCCATGAAAATATCTTATTTAAAAGCTGCTGTGCTCCTATATCACCATTTCCAAAAACAATTTACATTGGAAGTTGGAACCAGATGACATACACTCTAATGAGCTCTGCAGCTTCTCTTGGATTGTTATGTTGCATTGAATTTGCTAGAGTCATAGCTGTGTGTTAAATATGTTATATAATATGTGAAGATTGGTTTTCAAACAATACATTTGTCATGGTTTCCCTGCACCCCATAATTGTTGTGATGTCTCTTTCCAAATGATCGTTCTAGGAGGACGACTTAGTGGTCTATCTAATTCCCGTAGGCCATGGTCGATTAAAATGGGGATTAATAGATTAATTATTTGATGTCATTTGGAGAAAAATGCTACATTATAAAGTGACATTGAGTAATTAAAAAGTGACTTGAAGAATAAAGTGAATAAAACCTTATAAAGTCACTTTAATCACTTAAGTACAAAAGGTAAAAGGGACAACCAAAAGGATAAAAGGGTCATAAAAAAGGTGAGAGGGATAAAAGAAAGATGAGAGTTCATTCTCTCATTATGTTGATTATTTCTGATTTGATTTGGAGAGCTCTTGGAGCCTTCGGGGGTTTGGAGTAAACCCTGGTTGGGATTAGTTTCGGTGGTGAAAGATTCCACCCTAGCTGATCAGGTTTCGGTGGTGAAAGATTCCACCATAGCCATTAGGAGGGGAGATCATCCAGATCTTCCACTTGTATCTATTGTTGAAGGAAAGATCCATCTTTTTGCAGAACTTTGGGGTTTGTAGAAGACACTACTCTTTTATGAAGGCTGAGTTATTCTTTTGGAGACCGGATTGTTGGGCAAAGGCCGAGTTTCTTGTGTGTGGAGGCTGATTCCTTAGATGAAGGCCGAGTACTTTGTATGCAGGCCGAGTTCCTTATTAGGAGAGGGAGAATCTCTTGAGAGAGGGCCAATTTCCATAGTGGAAAAGCCGAGTTTTATTGTGGAGGCTGAGTCTCTTGGTAAGGAGGCCAAGGTTGCATGAGGGCTAAGTTTTCCTAGTGAGAGAGGCCGATATTTTCTTGTTAGGGCCGAGCCCTATTGTAGAGGGCGCATATATCTAGTGGAAGGGGCGTATTTCTGCTTGTGGAGACCGAGCTGGTGTGTGGGGGCAGCATTTCTCTTGTGGTGACCGAACCTTCTGTTGGGAAGCAGTTGAGGGGTCGATTCAGTTCAGGTTTGTTTCAGCAGGACCATTACCAAACAGTTGGAGGAATATCTCAGCATATACCCTCTCATATTAGTTCAGAACTGCCAAACAACTGTAACAAAAATAACACAATAGCAGCAACAGTATCCTCTTGTGAAGGCTGCCTTATCATGTGTTGAGGCCGTATATATTGCTATAGACTCTAGAGGCTGATTTTATAATTGCTGGCAGCATGTGGGAGCGGGGGAAGGTCAATCTAATCCATATCAACAACAAACAACTTGGTACCAGCCTTATTCTCTTTCAGATCTGTAGAAGTTTGGGACGATGAGGTCAGATTAATAATATATCAGCTAAGATCTGTTGGACTTCTTTGTTGTTATATCAATTTTCCTCATAGTTTGGCACTTGTAATTTTGTTAATATCTGTTATCGCACGGTTTGTAGGAAAGGTCCAAAGGGCTTGAGTCAGGGCTTGAAACCGGCGTAACAGGAGCTTCCCCACCCACTGTCACCTCAATGGGGAGCTCTTTCTATTTAGGAGGGCAAGTCCAAGGGAGACGTCCCT
>ML784631.1:513264-526600 GCA_009831015.1 Picea engelmannii | reverse complement strand
GCCATGTAACACGAGGTGGTGTGGTCAAAGGATGTCCAGACATACAGGTAGAGTGAAAGACAGGGGTGATATTATCCGTGGGTGCCTTTGTAGAAGGTGAGTTGTACCTGTCATGGATGCAGTTCTTTCCAAGCCCTTTATTGATTTTATTCTTTCTTTTCTTTATTACTTTTTCTTTCTTTTTATTTCAAGGTCTAACTAGAGGACACTGCCTTGGCGTGGTGACCAGAGCTGACAGTGTTACCCACAAGTACTTTCACAAAGATGATAAGGTTGGCTCGTGATGAGACCCCCTTTCCCTTGGCCATGCAACCAAAGGTCATTGCCCTGGCGTGGTAACCAGGTAATGGCAATGTCATACTGCTAGGTACCCATGAACATAATGGGTTGGCTCGTGATGAGACCCCCCATCCTCTTGGCTAGGTCTTGTTTTGTCATTTTTCTTCGGGTCCCTCTTGTTTCTTGTTGAGAGTCTTTTTATTGCCTTCTCGGGGATCCCTGGGCAAGGCATCTCTAGGTTTTATTTTTTATGGCTTTTATCACTTACCAGCTGCTTTTACCCCCTGGGCCTTTAGCCCCTTCTTCCCACTAGATAAGGTGTAATCCCACAAACAGGTCATCCTAATGTCTGGACTAGGGGAATGGGATAGATGAGTGGGAGATAATATGTAAGAGTGAAGATATGATGGGAGCGGACGATGGCCTTTCAAAATCCCCCCTGGTGGCTAACCAAAACCTATGGGTACAAGCTTGCTAGGGTACCCTGTCATTCCCCCCAACCATGGTCAAGTGGGTTAATGTAAGATCCAAGCAGTCGTCAGAAATGAAAGGAATTTGATTCATATATCTGAAGGTTATAATGATCAAATATGACACATACCATGATACTCGGACCAATTACCTCATGGAGCAAGAGTCTTCTCTGATACAAGTCCAAGCCGAAGGTGATGGATGCTGCTGCTGCTGACAGAACAAATCTGATGAAGAAGAAGAAAGATGGGCCCTCCAGGGCTATGCTCAGGTCAATCCTACTCTCGGTACTCCATGTCTAGGACCTGTGGGCCTCGAGACATGATCTCCTAGTTATCCCTAGAAATCGGGGATAACAGGCTCCAATCTTCTGCCATAGGAACATAAATGTGGATGGACAACCAAGGATATTCAAGGCTTCTTTTCGAAGAAGACTTCTTCTAGAGTCTTTTCAACTGTAAAGAACTACTGTATTTTCAGTTGTAAAGATCTCTAGGTGTGTTACATTTATTTTAGTATGCATGTGCTAACCCTTGGTGACTAAAACTACATGCTAGAGCACCTAAAATTGAGAATGTAACCGTAACAAATCAGCAAGAAGTTCCTGAACTGTTGGCTGTCCTAAAATAGCAGCAATACCTTCATTGACAGTTGAAACTTAGAGCCAACTTGAGGTCAAAGACAGACCTAGTTGGCAGCTTGATAGGACCTGGAAAATCTTCATGGTATCAGAGCTGAGGTGGCTGATTTTTGAGTAGTTTGGACAGCATATGAGTGGGTTGTTAGAGACATCTTCTTGGCAGATTTTGTGGACAGCCATTGACAGTTTTTAGTGGCTGCTTGTGGGCAGAATTTTGTAGAAGATTATAGAGCAATTTGTGCACAGTTTGGACAGACTCTTTTCACACATGCGTGGACAGGAGTGAGGCTGTATTTCATGACCTCTTTTCACACCTATATTGCTAGGAGTGAGGTCGGAGTTCGCTTGCCTCTTTTCACACCTGTGTTGACAGGGGTGAGGCAGCATTCCTTTGCAGTTTGAGCATCAGTTGGAGTGCAGTTTAGCAGACATGTTAGTATCTCAGATGCTTGTGGAGGACAGGCTAGCTAGGGCTAGCAATTGGTCGCCTTGGAAGGCGAGGATCGTCTTTGTCTTAGAGGGCTTCGAACTATGGGATATAGTTGAGGCGTTTGTTCCTGCTATTCCTGTTACTGTCCCCATCTTGGTGGCAGAGTTCAGGAAGAGGAACAACAAGGCAAAGAGGACCATATGTGATGCAGTGCGGGATCATATCATTCCCCACTTGACTGGGAAGACTTATGCATATGAGATGTGGGCATCTTTATTGAAGTTGTATGAGAGCTCTAATGAGAACCGGAAGTTGGTTCTTCATGATCGACTGAGGGGCATTCGCATGCTCGAGGATGAGTCGGTTACTTCTTTCCTTGGTAGATACACCCAAATCAGAGACGAGCTTGGAGCCATCGGAGAGGTGGTGAACCCCAACTCTATGGTGAGGACAGCTTTGAACAGCTTTACCAAACCTTGGGGTCCATTCATACGCGGGATTGTTTCCAGGGAGGTTATGCCTACATGGGAGAGGATGTGGGATGACTTCGTCCAGGAGGAGACTAGGCTAGTAGCAGAGGCTTCTGGACAGCAGCAGCAGCAGCAGTAGCAGGGTGATGAGGAACTTGCTCTTTGGACAAAGGGAAAAAAGAAGCTCGGTCGAGGAGGTCGGCAGGGTCCCAAGTTTGGGGCCCCACCACAAGGAGGAGAGAGCAGCAGTGGGACAAAGAGAGACATGAGCACAGTGAGATGCTTTGCTTGTGGAGAGATGGGTAACTATGTAGGATAGTGTCCCAAGAAGAAGAAGAAGCATCATGATGTTTTAGCAGCGATAGCAGAGGAGATTGAGTTCAATGCACGGTTTGCGAGAGAGTGTGCATTCGTGACTACTTTGTCTACTGTTACACCATCCAGCATTAGATGGGGAGACAGAGTTGAGGAGGACCGACTGACTCATAGCAGTGATTCAGAGGGAGATCAGACTCAGTTTCCTTGGACACCATCAGAGTGGGTGACTAGTCCACCCAGGATAGCTTCAATTTCAGAGTTGTCGAGCAGACAGAGAGTTGGTGCTACAACTTTAGAGCATCAGAGATTGATGAGGAGTAGCAGCAGGGCACCACGGAGGCTTGAGCCTCACTTGGCTACAGAGACTGGCAGATCAGGTTCTTGATCCACTTCAGGTGGAAGCTACTTAGCGAGAGGCCAAGTTGAGGATCTTGGTGAGATGTCGAGATCCTAGTACTCTTGGTGAGATACCAAGAGGGGGAGACTCTTGGTGAGATGCCAAGAGAGTAACTCTTGGTGAGATGCCAAGAGTAGTGATCGTTGGCGAGATGCCAGGAGGTAGAAATCCTTGGTGGGAGACCAAGGTGGAGAGCTTTGGTGTGATGTCAAGATTTAGGTGATCTTGGATAGGTAGAGAGACACTTCCATCTATAGATCACGCAGATTGAGCAGATCTGTGTCAAACTAATTTCATTGATCAGGGTACAGCAATACTCACCGAGTATATGCCAGGAGGCAACCATGTCCACTATAGGGATGATATTGGTGGTGACGGGCACTTTCCTCGGTAAGAGGGAGTGTTGAGATTTGGGTACCTTGGAAAGTGGTCCCCTTGTGTTTGTGAGCTTCTAAGAATCTAAACACATGTGGGAAGTACTTTGTACCTTGTACCATGTACTTTATGTCTAATTTCACTTTGACTTAGGAGATTTAAGTCAAAAGTGAAATTTGGTCATTTAAGCCTAATTTGACAATTAATTCACTTTGTGGGTGAATTAAGAGACATAAAGTGAAACTATGAAAACTTAAGCAAAGTGGGTTTTGAGTTGAGATTTAGATGAGATGATCTCAACCATTGATTAGGGATGAGATGAGATGATCTCATCCACCCAATATTTAGGTTTCCTTATGCTTCCTTAAGGAGGGCGCAAGGGGCAAAGGAGGCCTCATTCCTTGTTATGTTCACTTGAGGAGAAGGAGAAAGGGAAAGAGGATGAGAATGGAAGCATTGGGAGAGAAGAGCTTGGGCGCCTCCTTGCATGGAGGGCTCATGGAGGCTTAGGGCCCAGCTTATTTATAGTGATCACACTTGCTAGGAGGAGGGCGCACCATAGGAGGGGAGTGCACAGCGAGCAGGTGGCAGTTTTACTTGGAGGAAGTCAGATCTAATTGGTTAAGTGGAGAGGCATCACAGGAGAGCATCTTTTTGTGGAGGGGTTTCTTCATTGGGTCCAAGAGGAAGGAGGGAGCTTCATTTCAGTGGAGAGAGCAACAAAGGGAGAGGATGCACTAAGCTTGGGCGCATATCTCACTGGATCCTTTGGCAAGACTCGTAAGGAGCTTGCTATGTATACAGGTTACTTTGTATTGTATTACTTGTTGTATCTCATGCTTTAGATCATCATATATAGACATACATTCCAAACTGATTTTCCCCAGGGGGGTTTTATCCAAGGTCATGTTGATCAAAAATACTTGTGTTCAATTTCATGTGTGTTAGAGTGTAGAACTATTGTATTTTCAGGTGTAAATATCTCTAGGTGTGTTACATTTATTTTAGTATGCATGTGCTAACCCTTGGTGACTAAAACTACATGCTAGAGCACCTAAAATTGACAATGTAACCGTAACAAATCAGCAAGAACTTCCTGAACTATTGGCTGTCCTAAAACAGCAGCAATACCTTCATTGACAGTTGAAACTTAGAGCCAACTTGAGGTCAAAGACAGACCTAGTTGGCAGCTTGATAGGACCTGGAAAATCTTCAAAAATTGTCCACCAACTAGGTCCTGCAAAGACAAGTAAGCACGCCCTCCAAGTATCTCAAGTCATAGCATCATGATAAGTAAATCAAATCAATAAATGAGCCACCTAAGCATGTGCATCAAAGATTACTATGTCAAACAATTAAGTGCTCAAAGAGATTATGCAACTTGTCAAGCTTGAATATGGGAGGGTTGACAAGGTGTCCTATTGGATAGATCTTGCCCGAGATCAAGGAGAGTTTCCAAGAAATCCCTCTCTAAGCCATGTAAAGTGAGTGAAGTGATCAAGGGTCAAGACTCAATGGGCATGGGGTTTGTTGTCGTCCTTATACACACTTGCAAACATGAGCTAAGTCCTGCTCACTTAGTGTGTCCTTGGAGGCACAATGCTTAGGTTCAAAGTCCACGATGTCACTTTGACTAGAACCTCTTTCGTCTAGGCTTACTCCTAGGGAAGCCAAGGGGGGTAGACCCTAGTTTCTAAATGAGATTTAAAGTTTAAATTATAGGAGTTGGTTTCAATTAGTTAAAGGTTTGGGGAAAATCTAGCCTATGATGCAAAGGCAGCAATGCAAAGTGCAACAATTGAAAATGACAAACAAGCCTTTTCCTAGGACAACTAAGACTAGTGCCTAAGATAGGGCAAGGGGTCAACTAAAGTTTGAGGGAGTTGGATTACACAAGAGTTACAACAGATGACAAAGATTACGATTAGATTAGATACAAACTAGATACAAAGGTTAATTAAGAGTTTCCTCCTAGGTTAATTAGGAGGAAACTCTTAATTAGATTAAATGATAATTGTAATCAAGAGTTTCCTCCTAAAATGATAATCAAGAGTTTCCTCCTAATTTATTAAAGCTTGAACAAGTAGAGTGGTATGCAGATATTATCTTTTATCTTAAAAATCTAACTTGTCCAAGTCATCTAGTGGGTCACAAGAAAAGGGCTTTAAGGTTAAAATCTTCTAAGTATGTCCTTACTAGAGATGGATTAGGATGGAAGAATCCTGATGGAGTTATCCTTAGATGTGTGGATGATGTTGAATCAAAGAAACTAATGGATGAAATCCATAGGGGGTTTTGTGGTGGACATTTTGTTGCTAAAACTACTACACACAAAATTCTTAGAGAAGGATACTATTGGCCCACAATATTTTCAGATGTGCATCAATTTGTTAAAAAATGTGAGCCATGTCAGCTTTTCACAGGAAAGCAAAAGTTAGCAACTCTCCCTTTGCAACCAGTTGTGGTTGAAGCACCTTTTCAACAATGGGGTTTGGACTTCATTGGGAAGTTTAGTGATAATTCAAGTAATGGGTATTCATGGGTTATTACAGCCACAGATTACTTTACCAAGTGGGTTGAAGCCATTCCTACCAAGTCAGCAACTGAAAAGGTTGTGATGGATTTCCTTGAAGACAGAATTATTACTAGATTTGGGGTGCCTTCAAAAATAGTGACAGATAATGCCAAGGCCTTTTGTTCAGCTGAAATGTCTTCATTTTGTTTTAAGTATGGCATTATCTTATCACATGCGTCAAATTATTATCCCCAAGGAAATGGTCAAGCAGAGTCAAGTAACAAAAACTTAATGACCATAGTTAAGAAGATAGTTGGAGAAAATAAGAGATCTTGGGATAGTAAGATTAAACATGCATTACGGGCTGACAGGATTACTAAGAAAGCAGCAACAGGGAAAAGTCCTTTTGGGTTAGTGTATGGTTTGGAGGCTAGGTTGTCAGTGCACCTTAGACTTCCTACTTATGGGTAAGCTAAGGATTTTTCCACAGAACAGGATGCGATTCAGAACAGGGTCAATCTGGTTATAGAGTTAGATGAAATCAGAAGAAAGGCTAATGATCAGAATTGCAGAAATCAAAGTAAAGTAAAGAAAGCTTTCGACAAGTCAGCTAGGCAGAGGGATTTCATTGTTGGGGATACAGTTTTGTTATGGGATAAAGGCAGAGAGAAACCAGGAAAACATGGCAAGTTTGACAGTTTGTGGTTGGGTCCATATGTGATCCGAGAAAATGCAGGGCCTAATTCTTTTCATCTCAGCCATTTGGATGGTCAGCCCATCAACATTCCAAGGAATGGGCAACAGCTCAAGCTTTTCTTCAGATGATGGGTAACTTGGTGTCCAAAGGGACACCCTTTGTAACGTATCTCTAACCCTTCTCCTTGTATTTCAGTTTTGTATTATTTCATTCATTATGTTGTTATGTACTTAAATTTATTTCTGTATCATAGTTTCATTTTGTAATTATAGATGTTGTACAATGGTTATTTCTTTATGTAATTGTTGTTTATAGCATTTCATTTGATATATGTATATTTATGTTGGGTATTGGTGAGCACTATGTTTTGTAGTTGCTAGATTCTCATATGCTCTCCTTCCCGAGTGTGAAGATCAAACACATGTCCCCATGTGGAGCCAGATGTTGACCACCTATTCAACTAGGGGGTCAACTCCATGTACCATGAAGATATGCATCATCAGATGCTATCAAGTCAGAGACTTCCTGGTTCTAAAAGGCATTTTTGGCCTTCAGCATGTCTTTTTGTAATTGGAATTTTCGCTCCCCTGCGTGGGATAATAATGTAATAGGTCTACATGGATCATAGTTAGGTCAGTTACCTTAGGATTTCTTCATTAGGAGAGTTCCTTTCACTAAGTGTTTTTTTTCCTCAAGTTATTAATTTGGCCTAACCAGCCTTATTAATTTCCCTTGAGTTTTTCACTCCCACTAAATAAATCTTCCAAAGTTGTGAAAGACGTTCTAATGGATTCATCCTCTGGTAGCTAGTGTTTAGGAATGATGTAAATGACCATGTAAGACATCTCAGAAAGTTTCGTGGAATTCCATCGAGTCTAGATAGGTTTCTTTTAATTAATTAAATTTTCCTAAGGTTGGGTAATTTAATTAATTAATTTTTGATAAATATTGTAAAAACTAGGTCCTTGGGCTTTTGCTAGGGGTATTTGTGCTCAAAAGAAATGGAATGAGACCCCCTATACCCTTGGACCAAGTTTCAGCAGTCGGAGAACTTTTGCTAGGTGTTTGTCCACAAGGAATCTTAGTCAGATTAATAAAAATAAATAAATAAAAACAATTTTAATTGCTAATTCATGACATAGGAAAAATGTCATTTTTGTAATTTTAGAGTAAATGGAGAAAGTAAAGGTGGACAATGATGAGAAAGACATTTCCTAACCTACCCAACCCCTTTTCCAACCTTTATACACCCCCTAGACTCACCTCTCACTTAAACCCTCACGCCCTTATGGGGATTTGCGCCCCCCTTACATGCAAAAACGTACAACTTAAAAATATTTAAGTTGTGGGCCCCTCCCTCATGAGGTGTGCCCTTCCTAGCCTCCCACGTCACCTTTGAGTGTGTGTCCCACCCACTTCACCACACTTCAACTTTCCAATCCAAGCAAAGCCTAAAAGTTATGCCCTCCCTCCTTGAGATCTCCACTTTGTCTTGGGTTTTGACACTTGGCAAAGATCCAAGAGGGGTCACTTTGTCTCTCAATGTATAAATAGAACCTCTCCCTCATTCATTTTTCACCATTCTCTTGAGTATTGTTATGCTACAATTTTCTTACCATCTCTCTCTCTCTCTCATTGTTCATCTTGCTTCCATTCCGTTTTGCTCTTGGAGGGCTTGGAGCAATTAGTTGTTGCAACCTCTCCCTTTGATAATAGAGAAAGGCTTTGGAGGAATCGTGAAGTACAAGATTGTGTCTTGGTGTTCCATTCATATGAGGTGATTGGTTTCTTTGAATATTTTGTGGGATATTGAGTAGTTTGCTTTGGTAAATTAGTTTACTTGGCTAGGTTTAACAATAGTGTAGTTGATGGCCTAAATGTTTTGTATTTGCTAATGATATAAATTTTGTTGTGTTATTGGTTTATGCAATCCATTATCTACTTCTTGTCTCACGTTTTGTTCGAAGTTTGCAGGTTGTCTCAAGAGCTTTGTTGGGATAGATTTGAGCAAGGATCTACCCTCATAGTTTACTAAAACTTCATAAGCTTTTCCATTTCATTTTCTGTTATTATATCATTCAGATTTTGGTTCCTAACACTCTTAGATAGGTCATTTAAATTTTAAACACATAAATTTTCTGATTTTTGTATGCAAAAAAAATTTGTTGTAAAACAGAAATTTTCTTAACATTTTTGGGTGTGTTGCAGCATTTCCAGCAAGCAATAGTTCGCTGGTTTTTGCAGGTTCTCACCAGGTCAAGGGTACATGGTGCCCATTTTCATTCACAACACATTTCCAAAGGCCCCCTTTTGATATAGTAACAAAACCCCTTATTTTCTCCATCTTTCTAAGCATTGTAAGCAAGCCCAAAGGGGGTCCCCAAGTGGCTTGCCTTCTTGTTTTCAGTTTCTGTTTTCGTTTTCTTTTCTTTCTTTTTTATTTTCTAACCCCCATAGTATGGCTAGCTTAGTTGTGGATGTCTAATATGCTTATGCTCATGGTTAAAATTATCTAGTATTAGATCTCACACATAACTAAATGCTAGTTTAAGCCCGTGGAGGCATAGGATTAAATCTTGTGCTTGGTTATTTCTTTACTTGCAAGCTCTTATTTCTTAAGTATTTATCTTTCACATTTGCAAGCAAACATGGGTATCTTAATGGTGTAAAGTAATCCTTTCATTTCCGCAAGTTATTTCAAGTTCCTTGTGTGCTTTCATGCAACCATCTAATCTAGAACTTCGTTACTTGTTTTCAAGTTTCGGTTTTGTCCCTTTTGGCACTTTTCGGGCAAGTAAAATTCACCTTAAAACACCTAAAAACACTTAGTCCATAGGCCTAATAACCAACTAGACTTACTAGGACACCTTTACTGACCCAACTTCAGCATCCTTTTCCGGGAGTACTCTTTTCCCTTGGGCTAACCTGTGGAACTAGGGTAGGCCTTGTTGTCATACTTCTTGAGCACCCAGCAGTTACTTGGTGCAAGCGGGGGGGAGTATTGGGTAGACATTTAGCTAGGATTGGGACTTCACTTAATAATCTTTAATCAATCCTTAATCCATAAATTTGGGCAATCTATTTAACTTATCTTGTGGTGATTTACATTTACACTTGCAAGCACTCTTTCACTCTTACATTTACATGCAAGTTTAATTTATATTTTGTGGATAAATTATCTAAATGGCCATATCTATGTTTTGGGGACACCTTTCCTTTCAAGCATATTTCTTTTAAGTGGTGTTCATATCTTTGGTGTGATCCCTCAAGAAGTTGTGCATCCTCTTGGAGGCACTATCTTGTTGGGTCTTGAGTGATTTCATTGCCATTAAAAGTGGTCCAAAAGAGTAGTGCACCCGTTTTAGGAGACACTCTATTGTGAGCATGCTTGGCCTTGTGTGTTGATGAATGCATCCTCTTGAATATCTTCAATTTCCTGCACATACAAGTAATTGTTAGTTGGTGCCTTGTATCTTTGTACTTCTATATCTTGTATCCATTGTATCTTTTAGCATAACTTTGGTGTAATCTTTAGATATTCTTTATTGTATTGTTGTATCTAGTTTGTATCTAATCTATTTGCAATATTTTTAATTTTGTAATCTTGTGTAATCAATCTCCCCTAAACTTAGTTGACCCCTTGCCCAATCTTAGGCACTAGTCTTAGTTGTCCTAGGAAAAGGCTTGCTTGACATATTAATTGTTGCATATTGCATTGTTGCCTTTGCATCATAGGCTAGATTTTCCCCCAACCTTTCTAACTATTTAAAACCAACTCCTAGAACTTAAACGTTAATCTCATCTAATAACTAGGGTCCACCCCCCTTGGTTTCCCTAGGAGTAAGCCTAGACGGAAGAGGTTCAAGTCAAACTGACAGTGTGGGCTTTGAACCTATGCATTGTGCCTCAAGGGACACACTAAGTGAGTAGGACTTAACTCACGTTTGCAAGTGTGTATAAGGACGACAACAGGGTTCATGACATACAAGGGGTTGTAGTGTCTCATTCATGGGTGCCTTTGTAGACGGTGTGTGGTACCTTCATTTGCAATGCAATTTTTCCAAGCCCATCGTTTTGCCATTCCTTTTCTCTATTTCATAATTTAAGGATAAGTTGAAGGCCACTGCCCTGGCGTGGTGTCCAGATAATGACAGTGTCACCCACAAATACTTAGCAGAAATGAGAAGGTTGGCTCGTGATGAGACCCCCTTTCTCTCAGCCATGCAATTGAGAGCCATTACCCTGGCTTGGTGACCAGATGATGGTAATGCCATACCACTAAATATCTATGAACATGATAGGTCGGCTTGTGATGAAACTTATCCTCCAACTAACCTTCTAAGCATTCTTAATCATTATTCTTGTGGGTCCCCACTATTACACATCAAAATTACTCACTTCAATAGTGTCGCAAGTGTCATCATTGCAAGTGTTGTAAGTGTCGCATCTTGTCCGCAAGTGTCGCATCTTGACCACAAGTGTTGCAAGTGTCACAAACATCATATTGCCATCTTGCCTATGTCGTGCCTCTAACGACATCATAAGGACACTTAAGACACCTCAAAGACTAGTTTTGAAGAAGAGAAATCACTTGACAGGGAGTACAAACCTTTTGCCACTGAAAGAACCACTCAAAAATGGATTTTGGAGAGAAGCACTCCCCTACCCACTATCAGGGAGTGTTAGCGCTCCTTGGGCCTCCTTGGGGAACTGTTTGAGCGCTCTGTACACCCCTTTGGGGGAGAGCTACCCTTTCTGAGCGAATTTTTGGTTTGTTGAAGGAAATCAGGGGACAACCCCCTCAATATCTGAAGGTAGTTGGGTTCGAATCTTGGATCAAGGCATGATCTTAGGGAAGATCCTCAACTGAAGCAGAAGAATCCTCAACTTATCCCAAAGATCTCTCAAGTGGTTGGGCCTCTCCAAAGTTATATAAGGAGGCCTTCTCATGGTGAAAGGTACATGAAAAAGATTGGAGGTATGAAACCTATGATCTCATAGGCAACATACAGAAACAGATGATCTAAAAATGATAAAGGCTTGTATCTTGAAATATTTTGCAAGTTTTTAATTAAGTGTGCTAGGCAAAAGGATCAATTTACAACACTTAATTTTTAGAGAAATTTTCCACATTCAAGATGTATTTAATAACCAGCAAATAACAATGAACAGTAAACACATAACACAGCAAATGATAAAGAAGTTCACCCCTCTCTTGGGCTACATCTCCTGGTCCAGCTTCCCATGGATCTTTATTATAATTTGCTAAAATCAGTGTTTTACAATGCTCTAAATACCAAATAGATGGCTCCAATGGCTTTAGAACGTCCAAAAACCCCTAGCAGGGCTTTTTCGGCACCTGATTTGGCCAAAAATTGAAGAAGATAGGCTTCCTGGAAGTTTCCCCTTCAAACTTGTTGTCTCTGGTTCGCCAAAATGCACCTCTGTGTGTCCAACCTAGCCTCTATGCGTTTTTCCGTGCTTAAACCCAGCACCACGCACATATCCGCAAAACGCACGCAAATATAGAACGGTTAGGGAACCTAGCCCCCTAACCGCAAAGGTGTTGGGCACATTGGCCATATGACCACGTCCCCGCGCACCAAAAAGGCTCATTTTCCCACGCGTATGAGCATGTGACAAGTGTCAGCGCGTTTGGTTTAACCGTTGCATGGTGAAATAACTCCCGCGCATTTAAAGGACAGGGTCATATGTGACAACACACAAAACCGCGGGCTAACCGTTTGTATGGTGGAGTGACTCCCGCACAAACATTTGGCAAGGGTCATATGTACTAATACACAAAACCGCAGGCTGGGGCTAAGCCCCAGCCCAGACCCGCGCCGAAATAAACCAAAGTTCAATTCATATAGTTTTTAAAACATATTATGTTAAGAATCATATGGTGGGCGCGCTGGTTGGGCAACCCTTCCCAAGGCTTTAACCCTGCCCGGAGGTCGCGTGGTCGAGTCCTGTGGACTCCACAAACTTTTAACCACTACCCAAGGTGCCACGTGGCAACCCACGCCTGGGCCACGTGGCACCAAACCATTTGCCATAAGTGTGCCACGTGTCGAAATCTGATTCGTCCTCATGACTTCCAACTCATCACCTGCCACGTCAGCGTACGGCCCTGCCAACTCATCACCTGCCACGTTAGCGTATGGCCCTACCACGTCATCATCTGTACGGACTGTACAGTCAGCAAATTTTTGCCTGTTTGGCAAATTGAACAGAATGCGATATCTCACTCATCCGATGTCCGTTTGAACCCGTTCGAATTGCGTTGGGTTCGTGACGACGAGGCCTACGCACCCGTTCGATTTGAAGCGATTCTGAGCACTTTGAATTTTAAGCAAAATTTGATCCCCTGGATCACACCTCCCCATTGGGAAGCTTTTGGACCTCCAAAAGACTACTTTCAGTCTATCTGAAGATGAGGGTATAGTTCCCTCACCTTCCCAACCTCAATCCACTTGGCTTTGCTTGGATTTGTGCCTTTAAGACCAATTCGAAGATATTCCACATTTCCCCGTTTTGAAGTTCTCATCCTCCTGTCAAGGATTGTGTCTTCATGCAATTCTGTAAGATATTCTGGTGCGAAATCATCTATAGAAGGAATCTGAACATGTTCTCCTTGATCATCAATCAAAGGAGGCTCATACAATTTCAAATTCTCAACATTGACAACTGCATACATTTGCATATAAGGAGGCAAATCCAAACGGAAGGCATTGTTACCAA
>ML784631.1:488451-506379 GCA_009831015.1 Picea engelmannii | reverse complement strand
CCCTAATGGCTGTAGCTAACAATTTATAACAGCAGCAAGCTAAACACAAAATTCATAAAATAGAGAAGAAATCTAAACACAAAAAAACTGCTAACTTGCTAAGCAAACATAAAATAAATCTACTCACCAAATAGAGAAGAAATCTGCTCACTAAAACCACACACAATCTCCTTCTTGCTACTGTAGGAAGCTCCTCTTGCTAATGAAAGTGTGAGGAATGAGTGAAGCAAGTGGTTTCTTATAGCAATTGAAGGATATTTAGGGTTTTAGTTTGCATCTAGAATTTCTTTTTTTAATTAAAACAAAAACAGAAAAAATCATCTTAATTCTATTTAGAAAAGGCCAAAAAGGCATTAATTAAAACTAATTTGTTGTTTGGGGGCCCCACGACCCCCTTAATTTGCCTGATTTTCCTTTAAAAGCAGCGGAAACCCGGCCGTACGGGCGCGGTACGGCCCCGAAACGCCGGCGGCCGTACGGGCGCGGTACGGCCCCGAAACGTCGGCGGTCGTACCGTACTGCGTTTCCATTTCGAGAAATGTCGTACGGTACGGTCGTCGGCGTTTCAGGGTCGTACCGTACCCGTTTCGGCGTACCGTACGGTTTCCGGCTCCGAAACAGAGGGGGGGGGCGTTCCCTGCAACTTAGTCTAAAAATGATAAAGGCTTGTATCTTGAAATATTTTGCAAGTTTTTAATTAATTGTGCTAGGCAAAAGGATCAATTTACAACACTTAATTTTTAGAGAAATTTTCCACATTCAAGATGTATTTAATAACCAGCAAATAACAGTGAACAGTAAACACATAACACAGAAAATGATAAAGGAGTTCACTCCTCTCTTGGGCTACATCTCCTTGTCCAGCTTCCCATGGATCTTTATTATTATTTGCTCAAAGTGCTAAAATCAATGTTTTACAATGCTCAAAATGCCAAATAGATGGCTCCAATGGCTTCAGAACGTCCAAAAACCCCTAGCAGGGCTTTTTCAGCACCTGATTTGGCCAAAAATTGAAGAAGATAGGCTTCCTGGAAGTTTCCCCTTCAAACTTGTTGTCTCTGGTTCGCCAAAATGTACCTGTGTGTCCAACCTAGCGTCTACGCGTTTTTCCGTGCTTAAACCCAACACCACGCACATACCCGCAAAACGTGCGCAACTGTAGAACGGTTTGGGAACCTAGCCCCCTAACCGCAGAGGCGTTGGGCGCATTGGCCATATGACCACGTCCCCGCGCACCAAAAAGGCTCATTTTCCCACGCGTATGAGCATGTGACGAGTGTCGGCACGTTTGGTTTAACCGTTGCATGGTGAAATAACTCCCGCGCATTTAAAGGACAGGGTCATATGTGACAACACACAAAACCACAGGCTAACCGTTTGTATGGTGGAGTGACTCCCGCGCAAACATTTGGCAAGGGTCATATGTAACAATACACAAAACCGCGGGCTGGGGGCTAAGCCCCAGCCCGGACCCGCGCCGAAATAAACCAAAGTTCAATTCATATAGTTTTTAAAACATATTATGTTAAGAATCATATGGTGGGCGCGCTGGTTGGGCGGCCCTTCCCAAGGCTTTAACCCTGCCCGGAGGTTGCGTGGTCGAGTCCTGCGGACTCCACAAACTTTTAACCACTACCCAAGGTGCCACGTGGCACCAAACCATTTGCCATAAGTGTGCCACGTGTCGGAATCTGATTCGTCCTCATGACTGCCAACTGAAGTGTGCCACGTGTCGGAATCTGATTCGTCCTCATGACTGCCAACTGTCTGCCAACTCAGCACCTGCCATGTCAGCGTACGACCCTGCCAACTCATCACCTGCCACGTCAGCGTACGACCCTGCCACGTCAGCGTCTGTACGGACTGTACAGTCAGCAAATTTTTGCCTGTTTGGCAAATTGAACAGAACGCGACATCTCACTCATCCGATGTCCATTTGAACCCGTTCGAATTGTGTTGGGTTCGTGACGACGAGGCCTATGCACCCGTTCGACTTGAAGCGATTCTGAGCACTTTGAATTTTGAGCAAAATTTGATCCCCTGGATCAACAGAGGAGAGACTAGAGATTGATACCAAACTTATAATCCTATAAGTGGTATTAACATAGAAGATTGGAGATATGAAACTTATGATCTCATAAGTGAGATGTCATCAAAGCAATCAGTGTAGATTACTTGAGCAAAGGGGTTGGACAAGGAGAACTGGAAGAAGCTGTTGCACCTTCATCCAAAGGATTGTAAGTACTTTTACTTGTTCTTATCAATACATCAATGCTTGGCCTGTTTCTTTCAAACTTATGCTTGTTCCACATGAGTTTGTCTGCAGTAGATGGATCTATATTTGAGCTAATCTCAATAGAGTAGGAAGTCCATTGTATCTTTGTTTGTTCTACAGGACTTATCAGGGAGCTCAGGATCGAAGCTCAGCCTGGACTTTGCAAGGACAAACATTGTTGTCTGCAGTAGATGGATCTGTATTTGAGCTAATCTCAGTAGAGTAGGAAGTCCATTGTATCTTTGTTTGTTCTACAGGACCTATCAAGGAGCTCAGGATCGAAGCTCAGCCTGGACTTTGCAAGGACAAACGTCGTTAATAAGGTACATATCTTTCTTCTCCTCCTTCGTATATTAGCTTGATTAGATCTAAAAGGATGTCAATGTCCATGTTAAGCACTTTCCTGTCTTGGCCTTAGGAGTCTAGAGACCAAGAGGGAATCCGCTTGTCCACAGGAGGATTCACCTGTAACAGAAATTGGCGACTCCACTAGGGAGGAGCTCTGATTTTTTGTTTCCATTCCCAGATCTTTTTTTGGCCCTTTGCACACTCATTTGACCTTCTCCATACTGTCTCTTTGATTCTTAGATCTGATTGATTGGATCTTGATCTCATCATTTTCAATTTGATTGACTGAGTTTGCTTGATTTTTTGGTTTTCTAAGCTTTTTTCTGAGTTTTGAGAGCAGAGCGCTCCCCCTCTGTGGTTGTCAGAGCGCCAGCACTCCCTATTAGCCTTACACAGAGCGTTGGAACGCTCTGGGGCCCCTTACACCAGAGCGCTACCCCCTTTCTGTGAGAAATTCTTCAGATTTTTCATCTTCTGAAATTGTTTCTTCATTTTGGATTTGACTCAGGAGTCCTTGCATCCTCAGTACATCTTTGTCATTGGCCTTCAACACCTTCTTTCTGAGAATTCATCCTCTTTTGTTTGGATTTTTTGACATTTGTCCTTACTTTGCAATAACTCTTTGTCCTTGACGATTTGGAGTCAATTTGTTGTTTTCTTCTCGTTTATCTGAGTGAGTGAAAACTTTGTAAGGAGTTTCAAAGGTCTTTTGTACTTTTTTTTCTGATCTTTGAGTCATCTTGTCCAAGCTCTTTTTCTTTCCTTTTGAGTTTTTGGTTTTCTGTTTCTTGTTTGATCACAAGAAGGGTGTCTTTTTGTTTATGTGAAGTTTGCTTCCAGATTGCTTAAATCTCACAACTCTTGAAGTCTGATTAGCATAGGAAGCTTTACATCTACTGGTTATCAGTCACATATAAACATTTTAGCATTGTATTGGATTCCTTATTGAGGACTATTGCATGAGGTCATTGCATCTTAGTGTTTGAAAGTGAAAAGAAAATCCTTCTCCTTCCCTTAACTAGACATTCATTGAAAGAAAAGACTGCTTATCATTTCTTATGCATGTTTTGGGAACTGAGTCACGATATTATCAGTTTTCACTCTCATGCACCTCTGAGTAAACAACAGCCACTAAAATCAACGCTCAACTAAAATTTATCAGACTTTTTACATCTTTGTTAGCAAACCTACATTAGTTTAAGGTGTAGGGCTTTGGAATAGGTTGAAAGGATAACTTTCCAAAGCTACCAAACAAACTTAGCATCTTGCGATAGGAAGAGCAAATCCAACTGTCGTATAGGCTTTCTGGGATCCCCCTCTCACACAGGGGTTACGCACGAGGTCGCGTTCGGGAGAGCTACGGGGATTATCCCTCCACGGTTTGACTGTTCGTTGTAGTCAGATCGTATATTGGGGGTCACTTGAGGGTATACCCACGATTATGTGTGGGAGCCTCTCGAGTTGATTTCGGACTTGTTATCCTGCCCATACGTTCCGACTGGACTGTCGACTGTACCCGCCCACGGGCTGACTACGAGTTGGTGACCTTAGTAGCCATAATCTTTAGGGTCTTACACGAGGTGACGGTGAAGGGAAGTCTCACTGTACATGGAACAGACGTTGGTCAAACTCACTCGGGCTCCTTGGAGGGTAAATCCACAATTACTGCATGGAAGCTTGCCCCAAGGCGTAAGTCCGTTAAGCAGGTCGCCAACATAACTGATCCACCCGCTCTATCCCCGCCCCTTCCTGTTTTGATCTCGTGATGTTGGATTTCATCACCAACTAGTGGTTTCATTGTGGGAAGTTTTGTTTGATTGTTTGCTTCTCAGATTCATAGCATGCGTTGTTTGTGTTGCTTAGTCAACCTTAGGTCGAGTCAGTGTTAATGGCATCAAATCCTGAGAGTACCAATTCAGGAACCCCTTATCCCGAGGAACCTTACACCTTTCCTTCTTTTGGAAACTTTGGTCCTCCATACATTGCCACACTGAGTCTTCCGGGACTCACCATCGGATTACCGGTTTAGTTGTTTCCCACTCCGGTGATCTCAAATCCTCCCAGTGCTTCAACTGCACCTAATACTTTAGATGTCAGTACACCACCCACACATCAACCTCATGTCGACTCTTTGTCTTCTTCACCCATTAAGTCTCCTTCCCTTTCTCCTTCTTCGTCTAGTGAAAGCTCTAAAGCAAGTAGCCAAGTTGATCAGAAAAAGAAGGAATGGAAAGAGAAGAAGAAGAAGAACCCGCAAAGGACCAAGGCTCCAACAACATCAAATGTTGGATCCAAGCAACCAGCTACTGTTAATAGTACTGGGAGTGTTGACGAGGTCAACAAGATTAAAATAAAGAATCCGAAACCCAAATTCCCTTGCAGTCTTTGTAAGGGTGACCACTATCTAAAGGATTGCCCTGGTATTCCCAAGGTCTTAGAAATGTGGTCCTCCGCGTCATCGGCCTCTGCTAGACATGCTGGTGATGCCCCGTCAACTAGTGACGTCCAGGTTGGTAAGAAGAAGACAACTATCAAATTCGCTTGTATGTTATGCAAAGGTGATCATTATTCTCACCTTTGTCCTCGCATGGATGAGGCTTCTTCTCTTTTAGCAAAGCTTCAACTTCCAGCTGGTTATCGTAGGCTTTCCCCCAACCCATCATTAGTTGATGGAATGGTCAATCCGGTTCCATCTCCGATCAATCCAGTTGATCAGGTGGTCAATCTAGTTTCATCCTCAGCTGAACCACTCACCAAAGTAGTTGATCCAACTCCTTCATCGATCAGCCCCTCTTTTCATATGGAAAGTGAAACCCAAGTGACTAATCCAGTTTCTTCCTCGGTCAGTCCCACCCTTCATCCAAAGAGTGTTAAAGTGGTTGATCCGGTTCTGTCATCGGTCGATCCCACTCTTTCCTTGAGGAGTGCCAAAGTGGTCGATCTGGTTCCCCCACCGATCGATCCCACTCATCCAAAGAGTGCCAAAGTGACTGATCTAGTCCCTTCCTCGGTCAGTCCCACCCTTCATCTGAAGAGTACCAACGTGGTCGATCCGATCCCATCATCGGTCAATCCCGCTCTTCCTTTGAAGAGTGCCAAGGTGGTCGATCCGATCTCATCATCGATCGATCCTACTCTCCCACTAGAGAGTAAACCCGATTTTGCCCACGTTTTTCTCGTTGATACAGGATCTACCGTGCTGGGGGGCATTCCTCCTTCTCCCGCGAAACCCCCTCCAAGTAATGAGGCCATCCTTTTTTATTGGGGTGCGCTAAACGGACCTCATCTTCCCTCTCACATTCCTTTCCAGATTACAGTACAGGTTTGTGATCGAGACGTTCCTCAAATGCTGATAGATGAAGGTGCGTCCGTTAGTATTTTGTCCTCTGTTGCTTGGCACGCTTTGGGTTGTCCTCGGCTTGCGTCGGTTACACAGAATCTGTTAGCTTTTAATAGAAGAACCAGTCAACCTTTAGGGACCCTTCCTTAGTTTCCCGTAACTTTGGGAGGGAAAACTGTCTTTATTGATGTCATGGTAGTTCAAGACCCCTTGGATTTCGCTTTACTCCTTGGGCGGGATTATGTCTATGTCATGAAAGCTATTGTGTCCACTCTTTTTCGTATGATATCTTTCCCACACGATGGAAGAATGGTGACTATTGATCAACTTTCGTTCGTTAGTCCTGATTGGATTACCTCCCTAAATGGTTCTTATATGACGACAGTATCACCCCTACCACATGTCAATTATGTCGCATTATCTCCCATGACTTTAACTTCCGATGATTTGGATCCAGTAGTTGACCTAGTGATCTCTTCGGTCGGGCTATTGGAGCCTGATCTCCTTACCCCTGACGAGACCCTCGACATGTATTCCTTCCAGAGTGATTTTCTTCCATCCAGTGAAGATCTCTTGGAAGCCATGACCGAGTTTTGTCCCTTGACATGGTGTCCTTCCAAAGCGTTATTCTCTTGGAAGCCCTGATCAAGAAGAGTCCACGAGCATAGTTTCTTCTCTGTGGCAAGCTCGTTAAAAAATGAAACAGAGGTCACGAGCATAGTTTTCTCTTCTCTGTAGCAAGCTCGTTAAAAAATGAAACAGAGGTCACGAGCATAGTTTCTCTTCTCTGTAGCAAGCTCGTTAAAAAATGAAACAGAGGTCATGAGCATAGTCTTCCTCTCTGTAGCAAGCTCGTTAAAAAATGAAACAGTCACCTCTCTTGAACCTTCTTTTCATCCACTCTTATCCTTTTTCTCCATCTAGTAGAGAAATTGGTGACAACCTCACAGTCGGTGAATTAATTGAAGCTTGGAGGGCATGTCTCCAGCCTTTGATGATCATTCTGGATTTAAGCCACTAGCTTTCAAGCTGGGGGCATACCAAGCTTAGTCTTTGTTCTTTCTCGTGCTCAAAAAAACATGAGAATGTAACCGAGTAGACTTTTATCACTTTTTTGGACTCGCATGGATATACGAAATAGGAACCCTTTGGAGTCGTCTTTAAGCTCTTTTCAGACTCTCTAAACATGAAAAAATTGTCGAGTGATCTTGCTTCCTTTTCCACTCGTTAAAAGGTTTGAAAGGGCATCTTTCGAGTGATAATTTATCTCTTTTTCGGCCTCGTGAGACTAATATTACGAAAAAGGACCACATTGGAGTCGTCTTTAAGTCATTTTCAAACTTTCTAAATACGAAAAACAACCGAGTCTACCTTCTCTGGACTCGTTAAACGATCATACATTGAAGGGCCCATACGGGATCGAACCCTTACTTCTTCCAGTTCGTTAAACAAAGGAAGAGGAACTTACCGAAGGTGAGTTATATCGAGCATGTGTTACCCTCCTCGAGCTCGTTAAATTAAAAAGAGGTACTCGTCTATCTGGATGAGGGAAAAATTGAAAGAAGCAAGCCAAGCAGTTTTTGAGAACACTACTAGTAACTCTTACAGTCGCCCTTGAACACGGCACTTTGTCTTTGCACGCATTTTAATCCGCTGAACCTCTGCACTGAGCCAATCCTCTGAGTTTCTTTTACTCCTTTGGGTCACCTGACGAAAGTCACAGCATCCACTGCATCATCATGTTTTGGTCCATGTCAAGTTTTTGCTGTTGTGCCTCAGTGTTCAAGGGAAGTATCTGCCTCGGGAGTCAGCCATCACAAATATCCTGTTTCAATACCTATGTCAATCCATGTTCATTTGATCTACCAATTACATCTCTGTGTCAGTTTCGTGTCGTTGATGGGGGATACATCAAGGCCCTCCTTCGACGAGTCTATTCCTGTCGACTTCAACACATTATCCAGGAACTAGACTTAGAAACAAGTTAGTACCTTAGGACCTGCATGCCTCAATGGCAGTCCTCCTCGCGTCCGACAGTGGGTTTACATCATTGACCTCTGATCGGATGATTCCACGGATGTTCGACTTCAGCTCATCTATTCACATTCATCAGAATGTACTAGAGTACCTTGGGAATCATTGACATCAATGATGATTTCTCTCGCGCTTGTTAACGGTTTACATCATTGACCGGTAATCAAGTGGTTTATACCATGTTCGACATCAGGACATCTATTCACATGGTTTGATTTGTACTGCATCGAGATCGGTAAGAAGACCCTGGGTTGAGTGTCATCACTTTTGTACATGCTTTTCCCAGGCTGCAACGGAATTTCTTTTGAACTATGACACATATACTGTTACATAGATCCACTTTGTATTGGTCGTGGCTATGTCTTGTCATCTCGTAGATCCACTGTGTATTCTTCGTGGCTACGATCAGTTCAAGTCATCGGAGTATAGATCCACATTGTATCTTCAGTGGCTATACCTTTTATCAATATAATTATGGATCCGCAGTGTATTTTATGGCGGCCATACCTAAAAAGTCTTTATCACTCAAGCATAGGTATGCCTGCCTTGGGTTTGAAACATGTCATAATATTTGTTTGATGGTTGTGTGCAGCTTTTTCCAGCCTCTCTGCGTCCATACCCCTGCTCGAAAAAGTCTACAAAGTACTTCAGTCATCATCGTCTTCTAACTTCATACTTTGGGGGGCAATCTGTTACACATCAAAATTACTCACTTCAATAGTGTCGCAAGTGTCGTCATTACAAGTGTTGTAAGTGTCGCATCTTGTCCGCAAGTGTCGCATCTTGAACACAAGTGTTGCAAGTGTCACAAACATCATACTGCCATCTTGCCTATGTCGTGCCTCTAACGACATCATAAGGACACTTAAGACACCTCAAAGACTAGTTTTGAAGAAGAGAAATCACTTGACAGGGAGTACAAACATTTTGCCACTGAAAGAACCACTCAAAAATGGATTTTGGAGAGGAGTGCTCCCCTACCCACTGTCAGGGAGTGCTAGCACTCCCTGGGCCTCTTTGGGGGACTGTTTGAGCGCTCTGTACACCCCTTTGGGGGAGCGCTACCCTTTCTGAGCGAATTTTTGGTTTGTTGGAGAAAATCAGGGGACAATCCCCTCAATATCTGAAGGTAGTTGGGTTCGAATCTTGGGTCAAGGCATGATCTTAGGGAAGATCCTCAACTAAAGGAGAAGAATCCTCAACTTATCCCAAAGATCTCTCAAGTGGTTGGGCCTCTCCAAGGTTATATAAGGAGGCCTTCTCATGGTGAAAGGTACATGAAAAAGATTAGAGGTATGAAACCTATGATCTCATAGGCAACATACAGAAACAGAGGAGAGACTAGAGATTGATACCAAACTTATGATCCTATAAGTGGTATTAACAGAGAAGATTGGAGATATGAAGCTTATGATCTCATAAGTGAGATGTCATCAAAGCAATCAGTGTAGATTACTTGAGCAAAGGGGTTGGACAAGGAGAACTGGAAGAAGTTGTTGCACCTTCATCCAAAGGATTGTAAGTACGTTTACTTATTCTTATCAATACATCAATGCTTGGCCTGTTTCTTTCAAACTTATGCTTGTTCCACATGAGTTTGTCTGCAATAGATGGACCTATATTTGAGTTAATCTCAGTAGAGTAGGAAGTCCATTGTATCTTTGTTTGTTCTATAGGACCTATCAGGGAGCTCAGGATCGAAGCTCAGCCTGGACTTTGCAAGGACAAACGTCGTTAATAAGGTACATATCTTTCTTCTCCTCCTTCGTATATTAGCTTGATTAGATCTAAAAGGATGTCAGTGTCCATGTTAAGCACTTTTCTGTCTTGGCCTTAGGAGTCTAGAGACCAAGAGGGAATCCGCTTGTCCGCATGAGGATTCACCTGTAACACCCATTTTCTCAAAGATAAGCGTTTCATTGTTTTCTTGGGTGATCCCTGGGCGAAGAATCTAGAAGGCTTATACATAGGCTTTTATCTTTTACCCAACAACAATCCCTCTGGGCCTTCAACCCCTTCTTCCCATAGAATGAGGAACAATACCTTCATGGGTCAATACACCCTAAAATCCCAAGAGATAAGGAAATGGGGGGGAAATAGTGATGGAAAGTGGTAAGTATGGTCGGGAATGGTACGATGGCTCTTCAAGGGAATTCCTAGTAGCAAACCCATCCCCAAGGAAGACCACTTACTAGGGCAAAATGTCAACCACCAAGGTGAAGCAGGGCAAAAGGCATAATGTCTAAGCATATGTCATGAAATCTAAAGCAGTCTAAGATACAACATACTCAAATGCCTCAAATATTGAAATGACACTCACCATAATACCTAACTTGTACCTCATGGAGCAAGGCCCATTGCCTCTCGGAAGCCAGCTGGTGTGGTGGATGCCATCTGAAAATCTACGACCTCTATGGTGGTGAGAAGGGTCTCCATCTGTGCAAAAGGATATTGCTAGTCATGTGGTCTCTCGGCACTCCATATCTGCAACCTGAGGGCCTCGAGACATAATCTCCTTAGTTATCCACAAAATGGGGATAACAGGTACAAGCAGTAAGGTTAGATTGTGACAGCCAGAGTGCAATCTTCCTGGAAAAGAACCCAGCTTATCATTCAAAGACAAAGCATATTGATGTTCAATATCACTTTGGGAGAGACATGGTTGAAGACAAGAAGGTGTTGTTGGACAAGGTAGACACTTTGAAGAATGTTGCAGATTCATTGGCAAAGTTGGTGTGCTCCGAGAAGTTCTCCTTGTGTAGAGAAACAATGGGCATTACTGCCCTAGATTGTTGACTATGTAATCCTGTGACCCCCTGTATGCAAAGAAAACAAGTGGGAGAATGTTGGGTAGGCGTTATATTCTTTGCATGTGTGTGGGGGGGTGCGTTAGATTTGAAGATTGCGTCTAATGATACCCCCCTTCGCTTTTTGTGTCATGTGCGACGAGCACTTTCCTAAGGGGGGGGCAGGAAGGTTGGTTTTTTTGCTATTTATAGCGATTTTCTAAATTAATCCTGGATTAAGGCATTAGGGTTTTGGTAGTTGCGGAATACCTGAAATATTGTGTATATATTGTATTGTGAATGGTGATATTAATACAATGAAGAGTTGAAAGGTGCAACAACAAGGAAGGTTGGTTTTCTCCCTATTTAGGGTTTCCAGCGTAAATCTCTGTGTACTATATGCGTGAGCCACTGATTAATTTATGTTTTGCTTAAAATCTATATGCATTGCTTTACTTCATAGGTTTAAAACTTATAAATATGTTGAGGTTTACATGTTATGGTTGGGAAGATTTTCTCTTCCACTGCCCAGGATTGAGTCTGGCAGAGAGCTTGCAGACTTTGACTTCATTGAGATGCATTTGCAAGATATGATCCTTGATAGTGGGGACGGTTCTTCTAGGCATTACAGCTTGGGGTTCCAAGAGTGGAGGATACAGTCTATGCATGACGGCCAAATATTTATGATCAGAGTGGCGTAGTGTCAGCATGGTGGGTCCTTTCTGGGGATAGAATGGGACCCTGGAACTTCATGGTTTGACAGTTTGGCAACTAGTACAGATGGGGGAGTTAGATTTTATTATCAGGAGCTCATTTTTATGGTGCATTGCACTGGCTTCCTAGGAGGACGATTCTACGAGGGATGGACTGAACCTTTACAGTATCTGACTGTTTTTCTGATCAGTGGCCTTCAAGAGGTCTCTTGTGCTAGTACCTTGCAGGACAGTATCGTAGCCAGTAGGTGCTCCACATCTTTCATATTGGTTTGGGTTCCAAGGGTTATTCGCAGTTTCAATTGGGCTCGTCCTGTTGTTCGTATGGTTGTGTTAGTATTGCTTGAGAACAAACAATCTCCGGAAGGGAGGACTGTAATCAGGGTTACCGGAAGCGCACCCCCCCCCCCCGCTCCGACCTCGGAAGCTCGCTTGGAGCGAGTTCACTCGGGAAGCTGGCTACGAAGCGCGCTTCCGAAATCCGGAAGCACGCTTCTGGATTTCGAAAGCGCGCTTCGGGGTTCAAAAATGCGCTTCCTGCCAATCAGGAAGCTTTGCACCCGGAAGCTCGCTTCCGGATTTCAGAAGCTCGCTCTGAAGCTCGCTTCCTGAACGTTTCGGCCAAGCTTCCTGAACGCTTCAGCCAAGCTTCTTGAGAAAAATTTTCAAAGAATTTATTTATAATAATTTCTATTTATGGTTTATGTTCAATTCAATTTTCTACTTATGGTTTATATTCATAATTCATTTCTATTTATGATAAATTAAAATTGTTGCAAGTTAACCGTTATATGAAAGCATTAGACAAATTGGTCCCGGACGAGGAGTGTGACAAGATACGACAACAATTGAGTCAGTGCATGCTTGGCCAAGGTGCCTTTGGGACCAACCATGCCTTAAGAGATCGAGGGAATTTGAGTTCTCTTGCATGGTGGAATGTTTATGGTGGTGGCACCCCAAAGCTCCAATGTTTGGCAACACGGGTGCTTTCACAGGTGGTGAACACTTCCTCTGCAGAGAGGTGTTGGAGCACCTACAGTTTCATCCACAACGTCAAAAGAAACAGGTTGAATGCAGACCGGGCAGAGAGCTTGGTTTATGTTCATTACAACTTGCGATTGTTGTCCCATTACTGAGAGGAGGCAAAGGAAGATAAAAACTTGAAGCGTTGGGACAACCATCCAGAGGAGTATAATTTGGAGGATGGGGTAATGCTTTTAGAACAATTGGAGAATGCTCTTTTTGATGATGATGATCATGCTGAGATGCCACCCCCAGCTACTACCCGGTCCTTGGTCCCCCTGTTCAGGACTCCAGCGGCAGGGGCTTCATCTTCATCTATACATTCTGCACAGTTTCGTCCTTCTCATGCTCCTCCACTACCACCACGTGGAGGCACACGTGCCAATCGTGTTGGTGGAAGGAGGATGCGATAATTGTTTGATGTTTCTCTTTTTTCATTACTTTACATGTCAGTCTATATATAGATTCATAGCATTTAGCAACTAGACTCTAGAGTCTAGCACAGTTTAAACTTTATTGTTTTGGACCTTTCGATCTTCATAATTCAGAGCAGATGGCCTATTTTGTAATCATAACTATTTGGTCATGACTCATGTTATTGTTTACAGTTGCTAGATGACTAATTTCATTCCATAACTTAATGGTCTACTTTCTATTATATGGCTTAAAAATTTGTATGTTGGTTTGTAAGTTTGTAATTGCTAGATTCTAGATGGTTGATGCTCGAATGATTAATCATTGATGTACTACTACTTACTACTATGGATGTCATTTTAATGTTACAATGTACAAATATGCATGTTTTCATACATTCTGCAGTTAATTTGTCTTTCTGCATGTTTTTTTTAATATAAACGCAATATATATAAAAAATTATATATATATAATAGACGCTTCCGGGACGCTTCGCTTTCGAGGATTTTTTGAAAATGACGCTCCCGACGCTTCGCTTCCTAAAAACGCTCCCGCTTCGCTTCGCGCTCTAGCAACATTGACTGTAATGTCCCTTTCCAAATGATCGGTCTAGGAGGACGACTTAGTGGTCTATCTTATTCAAGTAGGCCATGGTCGATCAAAAAGGGGATTATTAGATTAATTATCTGATGTCATTTGGAGGAAAAGACTACATTATAAAGTGACATTGAGTAATTAAAAACTGACTTGAAGAATAAAGTGAATAAAACCTTATAAAGTCACTTTAATCACTTAAGTAAAGTAAAAAAGGTAAAAGGGTCAACCAAAAGGGTAAAAGGGTCATCAAAAAGGTGAGAGGGATAAAAGAAAGATGAGAGTTCATCCTCTCATTATGTTGATGATTATTTCTGATTTTATTTGGAGAGCTCTTGGAGCCTTTGGGGATTTGGAGTAAACCTTGGCAGGGATTGGTTTCAGTGGTGAAAGATTACACCCTGGTTGATCAGGTTTCGATGGTGAAAGATTCCACCCTAGCCATGAGGAGGGGAGATCATCCAAATGTTCCACTTGTATCTATTCTTTAGGGAAAGATCCATCTTTTTGCAACAGTTTGGGGTTTGTAGAAGACACTACTCTTTTATGCAGGCTGACTTATTCTTTTCGACACCGGACTGTTGGACAGAGGCTGTGTTTCTTGTGTGTGGAGCCCGATTCCTTAGGTGAAGGCCGAGTTCTTTGTATGCAACCCGAGTTCCTTATTAGGAGAGGGAGAATCTCCTGAGAGAGGGCCGATTTCCTTAGTGGAAAGCACGAGTTTTATTGTGGAAGCCGAGTCTCTCAGTAAGGAGGCCAAGGTTGCATGAGGGCTGAGTTTTCCTAGTGAGAGAACCTGAGATTTCCTTGTTAGGACCGAGCCCCACTGTAGAGGGCGCATATATCTCATGGAACAGGTGCATTTCTGCTTGTGGAGGCCGAGCTGGTGTGGGGGGGCAGCATTTCTCTTGTGGTGACTGAACCTTCTGTTGGGCAGCAATTGAGAGGTCGACTCAGTTCAGGTTTGTTTCAGCAGGACCATTACCAAACATTTGGAGGAATCTCTCAGCATATACCCTCTCATATTAGTTCAGAACTGCCAAACAACTGTAACAGAAATAACACAATAGCAACAACAGTACTCTCTTGTGAAGGCCGTATATATTGCTGTAGAGGCCGATTTTATCATTGTTGGCAGCATGTGGGAGCAGGGGAAGGTCAATCTAATCCATATCAACAACAACTTGGTACCAGCCTTATTCTCTTTTAGATCTGTACAAGTTTGTGACTATGAGGTCAGATTAATAATATATCAGCTAAGATCTGTTGGACTTCTTTGTTGTTGTATCAATTTTCCTCATTGTTTGGCACTTGTAATTTTGTTACCATAATATAAATAGTCTATTAGTTGTTATTCCACTCTTCCATATCTTATTTAAATCACTTTGAGAAACCTATCAGCAACCATAAATCTATCACAGCAGCAACAGGTGGTCTTTATAGTGGGTTTGGAGAGTGCTAACAAAGTGTTTGACAAAATCTCTGCACTAGAAATAAGCTACAGCCATCAAAAAGGGAAATTTACTTAACGTTTTGAGTATACCAACAAACTGTTTGACAAAACACCTCACCCAACTTAGCCTTAAAATCATCAGCAGTCAAGCATCAAACATATCAGCAGTTATTAAGGGGATCTTATAGGTTGTGTGTCAACTGCTTGACGAAAGTCCTGACCCAGGAAACCACTAGAATGTTGCAGCAGTAAGCAGAATTATATAACAGCAGTAGCTAGGGACATTACAGTGGTATCAAAGCTGGTGTTCCTGCCAACTTGTTGGGTTAAAAATAGTGGTGTCATTGAGTGAAGATGAGATGGTCAATAAACTTTTTATTGCAGAAGGTAAACTTGAATATCTATTCCAGTCAAAAGTTGTTCTTCTCAGGACCTTGGAGGAAGTTGAGGGTTGTCTACATATGGTGAATCAGTCACCTTCTCGGGTTAAACAAGCAGCCATGATTCCGGCAGTGTCTTCCTTGGGTAAGCAAAGGTGGTTGAGGCACACAGATAAAGAGTTAAGACTCATGGTCACTTCATATTTGACTGAGATCGTGAGAATTTCAGCACCTAAAGCTCCTTACAATGATAACACAATGAAAGAGATATTTCAGCTACTGGTGGATAGTTTCCAAGGATTGGATGATGTCACAGGTTCTCAATTTACTAGGAGGGTTACCATACTTGAAACATTTGCAAAAGTCAGATTTGGTAACATCATGATAGATATGGCCTTGAATGAATGAATTCTCGAAATGTTTCGTCAATTCTTTGCTACCATCAGAAAATATCATGCTAACAATCTTGTTACAGGCATGCAGTCCATCATGACCTTCATTGTTAATGAAAGCGATGAAGTGCCACAGTCAATTTACTTTATCTTATCGGCTAACATGTTAAAGAGTGATAAAAAATCCTTATCTATTAAGCAGGTCCTAGCTGAAATGGTTATTGCTCAATGTGAGGAGAAGTTGAAGCCTGTCTTAACCCATGAGGAGCATGAGGAAGAAGAGGAATTCATATCAGAAATTTTTTATGGGAAGATGCCTTATCACACGAGGAATGTACAACCAAAACCGAGGATGACCACTTCGACATGCATGCAACTTCTATTGATGAGTTGGTGCATGAGCGAAAAGGCAAAACAACAGCCTTGATTGCAAGTTCAGACCAATCTAATCGGATTTTTGTGACTACCGGGTTCCTTGATGACACTAGTGGAATAGTTGCAAATGATGACATTTCTGAGACCACTTATCCACTTTCAGAAGAAGAGCATGTTGAAGTCTCCAAGTCAACCTATGATGTTGGTTCAGATGGGTGTTGGTTTGATTTCCAAACAGAACCTATGGAGTGGAGTGTTCATGATAGTTTCAATCTCTTTGACTTGGAGAGTGATTTGTTCGGAGAATCAACCACTCACAAGGTACATAATGAGCATACTCTTTCAGATGGAAAACATCAGCTAACAGATCCATAGGATCCAGGTGTGTGGGCATCAAAGAATGAGGAATCAGTTTGGGAAGAATTCTCTCTTGTCCAAGATACTATCCCAACCTTAAAACATAAAGTATGTGAAGAGTTTTCCATAGAAGGAATTGGTTTTGAAAGGCATGAACTTGAAAACAAATCAGAATTGTTTTTGCACGTAGCTGATTTTGATCAGAGGCCTAGAGACGAAGAAGAGGCGCAAGAGACTTGGGACAGCCATGGTGACACCATTGTAAGGTATGAAGGGAATTCTGATTTTTATATGCATCACAATAGCAAGTCACTAAATTTGCGTTGTCTTGACATTAATGAGAAAACTTGGAAGAAACAATTAATGGTGTTAGTTGAAAATGAAGTGAAAACCTTATCTAAGTTGGATGACATGAAGAGTCTTGTTGAAAATCTCATCCAAAAGACACCAAGAAATCAGTATGAACAAATTGTTTCCCTTGCTAATTTGCAAAACATTAAGAGCACAATAGGAGACATGAAATCAGCCTACTTGAATATGATCAAAGATAGAGATGTAGCTACTAAGATTGTGGATAAGGCTACATCTACATCCAAGGAATTAAGGGTGAAGGTGGAAGAGCTCACCAATGAGCTTAAATCAACCAAAACTTCATTGGGAAACACTCAAAATGCATTACTTGAAGTAGAAGTGTTAGAATTAGGAAAGTAATGCAGGACAGAGATGTCTTTATTTTTTTTTTTAATCTCAGTTAGAAGGTCAGCTAGAACACAGTCATAGATATTAAACTTAGGAAGAATAACCAATTTGCAAGTACACACAAAAACTCAGATCTGATCAGACTGAGAACTCAAACAGTGATCTATCTCCTAGTCAGTAACCAGTAGATCATCAAGACAGAAAATAGAACTAATACAGGCTTACTGGAACTGAAACAAATTTAAATCAATGATAAATCTCAAATTTCTGAATAGGCACTGTCACTCAGTTCTAAACTAACAGTAATAGATATTAGCTAAGAATAGAAGATAACAGAATCTAATCTACTATGCTGATGTAGCTTTTATGCATATCAAAACAAGATAGATTTACCTGAGCAAAAGACTGATCTAGAAGTAGAACAAGGTTTAATCTAGAGATCTGATATAGATCAGATCTGAACAAGATTTAACAGATCTCAAACCTCAAGTTAAATGATAAGTTAGGCCAATAAAAAAATTTAGCAAGTTACTTACCTTGTAGACTTACCTTTGAAGGAAACACAGCCACACATTAGAGATGCAATGCCACTTGTACTTATACTCAGAAAAAATTCAGGATCATAGATCTACCATCTAGGTTAGATCTCTTGCCAAGAAGTGAATGGATTTAGTTGCCACCAAGAAGGAGAGACCACATAGACACCACACAAGAATTCTTTGTGGTTAAACTCTCAAACCCTCAC
>ML784631.1:432221-444278 GCA_009831015.1 Picea engelmannii | reverse complement strand
AGGGACGTCTCCCTTGGACTAGCCCTCCTAAATAGAAAGAGCCCCCCATCGAGGTGACAGTGGGTGGGGAAGCTCCTGTTACGCCGGTTTCAAGCCCTGACTCAAGCTCTTTAGACCTTCCTACAAACTGTGCGATAACAGGCCTATGGCAAATCCATCTCATCATCATGGATTCTTTGCAGAAAATAAAATGTTTCTTTGCGATTATAATCAAGCTGAGATCTCTGTTTGCTATTCACCAAAATGGAAACTCTGTCTTCAACTCTGGTTCATTGCTTGGCTGCTTGCTTCGAGTGCCAAAGCTAATCAATGGAAAATAAACAATTCCAATTCAGTTTTATTGAAATTTACAGAACAAGTTCCTTTGTCTATTGAAAATACAAACATATGTATGTGTTCAAGCAACAAATAAATGCTTTCAAGCCCAGCACATCACATTAATATATTTGCATGCTCCATAATACAAGCATCTAATTAACCATATGTGCACATGCCCATATTATTGCTAGAGTTGTATTCTTTATACAATTTGGGTTACACAGAGCCCAAGTGGACATACTATGTCAGTGAACAAAGCACGAGGCAATTTGGTTGTGGAATTCTTCCCCACAGTCCAAACAAATTACAATGGAGTTGTTGGTGATTGTTACCCCCTCTCACCTAGCGGTAACTAGAGGAGATCATTCTTCATTATCCACATTGTAGACAATGGTTCCAGAGATGATGACTGGCATTCTCCACAGACAGCAGACCCTTAGATACCTCTTCCTCGTCATTGCTCAGCTCATTCACTTGATCAACGGACTCATCCGATGATAGTGGTCCAACACACATGATGTACATTAGTCATTGTTTCATACAAAGTGTTACATTTAATGTATTGGGAATTTAGGTAAGGATCATGGGTTGACATCAGATAATGAATCATGATGCTTGGAAGTTATATTATTTTCCTTGTTTCACCTTGGTGGCCATCATATATATTCTAGTCAAAGTGTTGCCACTCTTGGGGAAAAGGGGTACTACTGGGAGGCCTTGATAGGGGTAACCTACCCATACCTTTTCATACTAAACACTTTCCATCTATATTCCTCCCATTATCCTATCTTTTGGGAATGGTTGTTACATGTATCCCAAAAAGGTTCATACTTCATTCTCCTATGAGAAAAAGGGGCTTGAATGCCCAAGGTTGATGTAACTAGTAAAAAGAATGGAAAGAGCATGTTATAAATTCAAAATGAAAATTAATAATAAAGGTATATGAATGATAAATCAAAAGTCAAGTTAGCTTGAGCTATACCCCCTCGCTATAAGGCCATCACCCCAAGTCCCGATGCACTAAATGCATATCTAAAAGAAAGGACTTAATTATCTTGATGTAATAAATGCATAAACCTGAAAGGATTCTTGTAAAGAAAATTAATGAATATCTAAAGGAAAGGTAGGGGTGGAAAGAAACAGTGCCAAGGAAAGGGTAACTCAATGCACCAAACTCTCTCTCTACAAATGCACTCATGGAGATGGACATCACACGTGGCCTTGCATGTCAATGACACCATGACCATGAAGTAAACCCCATGCCATACCACTTTCTCCCACTTACACTTTGACAGGTTTCTCGGAAAATACTCCTCTACTTGGGTACTAGCACACCTAATAGGCTTCTATGATGGTCCTCCCATGCTTAAACTTAGCAAATTGCATAAATTCATAATCTAGTGTGAAGTTTGAAGAAGAAAGTGTTGAGATTTGGGTACTTTGGAAAGTGGTCCGCTTGTGTTTGTGAGTCTCTAAACACAAAGAGGGAGACTATTACCCTTAATACTTTACTTTATGTTCTAATTTCACATTGACTTAGGAGATTTAAGTCAAAAGTGAAATATGTCACTTAAGTCATAAAGTGACAATTAATTCACTTTGTGGGTGAATTAAAGGACATGAGGCAAACTAAGGAAACTTGAGAAAGTGGGTTTTCTAAGTGAGATTTTTGGGATTAAATCTCACCCATTGGTTAGACATGGCTAGATTGAATCTAGGCCATTGGTATTTTAGGTTTGGCCTAAGAGAGGCTAAAGCAGGGAAAAGGGTAAGGATGAGGCTCATTTGTTCACTTGCTCACTTGTGAGATTTAGGTGAGGAGAAAAAGGACTGAAGAGACAAGAGAGTGAGTGTTTGGAGGCTTGGGCACATTCTTGAGGAGAGAAGGGCGCACAAGACTTGGAGGGAGCTCTAGCTTGGAGGAGGCGCACTTGTGAGTGACAAGGGCGCAAGAGCTAGAGGAGTTACACCTTGGAGCGCAAGCATTCATGGAGGGCGCAAGGCTAAGAGAGGGCGCACACTAGGAGAGTGCGCATCAAGCTTGGTAGGCGCACATTAGAGTGTGGGAGCCTTGAGTTGGAGGGTGGCTTGTTGGAGTGGGGGCGCAACCCAAGCACAAAGGGGTTGCTCAAATCTTCAAGCAATCAAGGAACTTCAAGAGGGCGCAACACATCATCTAGCAGGCACATATGAGAGAGGACGCATTCTTCAAGGGCTAGCAGGCACAAGATTCGAGGGACTCCATAACAAGCTTGAGAACAAGCTTGGATTGTATCAAGTTCCTTGTGTATTTACTTGTTGTAAATTTTTCTTTGAGATCTCTAATATATATCTATCTCTAAAACCGGTTTTCCCCGAGGGGGATTTATCCAGGGTCATGTTGACCAAAAATACTTGTGTCCAAATTTCATGCATGCTTAGTGTTTAGATTAGCAGTAAGAGCTTGTTAAGATCCTAGAGGAGTGCTATATGTTTTGAGGTTTGCATGTGCTAACATTGAGTTACTAAATAGTAAAACCACTTGCAAGGGCACCTTAAAAGAGCATATATCCATCAGTTGAAGGCAGAATTCTTGGCAGAAGTAAACAGACATGTTTGTTGTCCTAAAATAGCAGCAAGGACAAATTTACATAACTAAACTTAGTGCCCAACAAGAGGTCATAAGACAAGCATGTTGGGAAGCCCTCATAGTTCCTCAAAAATCTAAATGGTATCAGAGCCTAGGTGGCTAAGAGTTTATTGATTTGTGAGCATACAGTGGGCAGTTTTGTGGGACAGTTTTGGACAGCCTCTTTTCACACCTGTGTTGACAGGAGTGAGGTTGTACTCTTTTGCATTGTTTAGCATCAGTTTGAGTTTCAGTGGACAGCCATGTCGATGACTCAGATGAGGGCAGAGGATAGGCTAGTCGAAGCTAGCAATCGGTCCCCTTGGAAGACCAGGATTATATTTGTCTTGGAGGATATTGAACTATGGGATATAGTTCAAGCTCCAGTGGTTCTTCCTCCTGTAACTACTCCCTCGCTGGTAGCAGAGTTCAGGAAGAGAAACATCAAGGCTAAGAGGACTATCTATGATGCGGTGAGAGACCATGTCATACCCCATTTGACTGGGAAGGACTGTGCCTTTGAGATGTGGGCCTCGTTGTGCAAGCTCTACCAGAGTCCCAATCAGAACCGAAAGATGGTTCTGTAGGAGAAGCTCAAGAGAATTCAGATGCTCAAGTCAGAGTTGGTGACATCATACCTTGGGAGATTTACACAGACTCGAGATGAGTTGGCAGCAGTTGGGGAGATTGTGGATCCAGACCTTTTGGTGAGGACAGTCTTAAACGACTTCTCCAAACCTTGGGGTTCATTTGTGCGAGGCATTGTGGCCAGGGAGCTCATGCCTAGTTGGGAGAGACTCTAGGACGACTTCATTCAGGAGGAGCTAAGATGCAGCTCTGGATCTTCAGGACAGCAGCGTATATCAGAGGGTGACGAGGATCTTGCTCTTTGGACAAAGGGCAAGAAGAAGGTTGGCAAGGGTGCTAGACAGGGTCCCAAGGGAGGGGCCAAGCCACGAGAGAGTGGCAATGGGCACAAGAGAGACATGAGCACAGTGAGATGTTTTTCTTGTGGAGAGATGGGGATGGGGCACTATGTTAGACAGTGTCCCAAGAAGAAGAAGCAGCAGGATAGTACTGCAACGATAGCAGAGGAGAAGGAGTTCATTGCTTAGTTTGAGAGGTTGTGTGCTTTATAGGTTGTTGTTTGTTAATTGAGACACCATCTAGCAGTTGGTGCATAGACTGAGTTGAGGAGGTCCCACAGATTGAGAGTGTTGTATCTCATGGGACGCAAACTCAGTTTTCGAGGACACCATATTCAAGGGTGATTGGTCCACCCGGGACAACTTCAGTCTCAGAGTTGTCGAGTAGATAGATAGTTGGTGCAAAGGCTTCAGAGCATCAGAGATTGATGAGCATGAGCAGGGCGCCAGAGAGGCTTGAGCCTCACTTGGCTATGGAGACGAGCAGATCAGCTTCAGATTCCGCTTCAGGTGGAAGTCACTTGGTGAGAGACCAAGGTGAGGATCATGGTGAGATGCCAAGATCCAGATACTCTTGGTGAGATGCCAAGAGAGAGACTCTTGATGAGATGCCAAGAGAGAGATCCTTGGTGAGATGCCAAGGTTGGGATCTTTGCTGAGATGCCAAGATCAAGATCTTTGGTCGAGCAGATCAGAGTCAGAGACCACTAGTGATGATCAGGGTACAGCCATACTCACCGAGTATTTTCCATTAGGAAACCATGCCCACTGTAGGGACAAGATTGGAGGGGTGAGAAACACTTTCCTCGGTAAGAGGGAGTGTTGAGATTTGGGTACCTTGGAAAGTGGTCCCCTTGTGTTTGTGAGTCTCTAAACACAAAGGGGGAGACTATTACCCTAAATACTTTACTTTATGTTCTTGTTATCCCCTATCCTAGGGATAACTAAGGAGATTATGTCTCGAGGCCCATAGGTCCTAGACATGGAGTACCGAGAGCCATATTGACTTGAACCTGGCCCTGGAGGGCCCATCCTTCTTCTTCAGCGCCTCCATCCTGTCAACGGCAGCAGCATCCATCCCATCGGCATGGTCCTGAAGCAGTAGTGGGTCTTGCTCCATGAGGTAATGAGTCTCGGTATCATGGTATGTGTCACTCTGATTCTCAAAACATTTGAATATGTGCATTTAATTCTCTTTTTCATGACGTGTGCTTGGCTTTATGCCTTTTGACTTGTCCATACCTAGGGGGATGACAAAATTCTCTAGCAAGTTGGTTCCCTTAGGAGTGAGTTGCCAATGGGTGGGTTTATGAAAGGTCATCGTCCATTCCCACCATACTTATCACTTTACATCATCTTCCCTCTCATCTATCCCCTGCATTGGTTCGGGCATTGGGTTTGCCAAGCTAGTAAAGGGTTGTACCTTGCCTTGTGGGAAGAAGGGGCTAAAGGCCCAAAGGGTAAAAGTAGCTGGCAAAAGATAAAAGCCAAAAGATCAAACCTTGAGATGTTTCACCCAAGGATCCCTAAGAAAGCAATAAAAGGCTTCTCAACAAGAAAAAGGAGAGACCCATAAAATAAAATAAACTCAAGACCTAGTTGGAGGATAGGGGGTCTCATCACGAGCCAGCCTATTAGGTCCATGGGCATGTAGCAGTATGACACTATTGTTCAGCTGGTTACCACGCCAGGGTAGTGGCTCTTGGTAGCATAGCCAAGAGAAAGGGGGTCCATCACGAGCCAGCCTTCTCATCTCCGTGAAATGCTTGTGGGTAACACTGTCACCACTGGTCACCACACCAGAGCAGTGTCCTCCATCTATTCTCTTGAAAGAAAAAGCAATAAGACAAAGAGCAAAAAAAAGGCATTGAATGGGCTAGGAAACAATTGCATCCATGACAAGGTGCAGCTCACCCTCTTCAAAGGCACCCACAGGTAAGACCTACATTTCCCTGTCATCAGTGCACCCCTTGCCCAAACATCCCCCACACCATATCATGCACCTACATGACCCAGATCGTTCTTCACCTGGAAACACCCCACACCTAAGGAGAATTAGCCCAGTAGGACGTCCTGGAACCCTCTCCAAACTTGGCTTATAGAATAGCATAACATCTTTGAGCACTTGTCTGGGAAGAAGGGGGTTTTATGCACATGTTTGGGTAACTTGATTATTAGATTTGATTGACATTGCTATGATCCCTATGACTTATGAGCCTATGGAGGGCGTACTTGTTGTTGCTGCAAGACCATACCCGACAAACAGGTACATATGGGGAGATGATTAGCTCGGACCTCCATAGGGATAAAAGCCCACCAGATGGATGTTGAGACCCCATCCAGGGGCAGACATATACTAGAGGCTTGCATCGGAGAGAGAGGAGGACGTTCCACCAAAGACAACTTGGCAGGCCTGGGCCCAGGGGGGTCTTGCCCTCCCACCATGACGTTGGCCTTTGAAGGCCCTTGACGTCATCATTTAGAGCCTTGACGTCACCCAGTTGAGGTATCCATCTTGAGGACAGCTTTGGTTGGCACATGTGGCAGTCCTGAGGGGTTTTGAGCCCCAACGTTTCACTTGGAGGGCTAACGTTCCAGCAAGAAGGCTAACGTTCCAGCAAGAAGGCTAACGTCACCCTAGGAGGGGCATGACGTCACCCTAACAATATAAAATTAGGGTTTAAATTATCAATTTTAAGTAAAAAACTAGATATTTGATGTAACTGGCCATGTCGGTCTTTTTGACTAATTTTGTAATTAAAGGTCATTTGGATTGTATAAATAAGGGATTAATCCCTTGTATTTTTTCATCATTCTTTCACTCACACAAGTGAGGTGAAATTCGGCCTCTTTAAGGCTTATTGGCTGAAATTAAGTGGTGCGCGACTCTTGGAGGAGGCTTGTCTTGGTGTTTTTTGGCATTTTCTTGGTGGAAAGTCTTCAACTAGGTCATTTGCTAGATTATTCTTGGTGAATGTAAGTGAAATTTTGCAATTCTTCTTTCCTTTGAATGATTATAGTATCTTTACTTTTCATTTACTAAGATCATGAAATTGCTAGTATAAAACCCTAGGAGATTAAGCTCATGTTATTGTCCTTATCTCAATAGCTATCTACCTACTAGATTTTGCTATAAAACCTATCCATTGAAGCATGTGCTAGAGCCCTACCATTGTAGCACTCTAACATCATTTGCTTCATCAAGTTTTTTATTTATCTTAAGCTTGAACTAAAGAAGAAGGAAAACCGCTAGGGCCTAGGGTTACCTACTTCCTAGTATCCATTTTCCTTCTAGGGTTTGGTGATTGAGGCCTTGGGTTACCGACACCTCAATCATTTTCCCTCTTGTCTCTAGTTCACACATTATCATTTATTTCCTTCAAGATTGTTGCTGCAAAAAGTGACTCCATTAGCCCTAAAGACACTGGTTATTACCTCATACTTGGTTGATTGATCAAAACAAACCCCAAACCATTTACCTCTAGCTATTTACTGACTATTCCTAACCCTAGATTAGACTAATCTACTAGCATTCTTGTTGTTGTTACAAAAGTAAGCTACAGCCATATATTGCAGCAGTAAAATCTCCTAAAAGCAATTATTAAAGTTGATTTTTACATTGCCTTATTAGCTTCTGACAAGTGCTAGCATATTGCTATTGTTAGGTTATCATTTTGGGTCATTTTGAAGCTTGTTTAAAGGCATAAATTGTGAAGCCATCATCATATATACATTGTTGTTATAAATTTCTGTTTGCTTCATCTTATATCAACTTACTGCTTTTATTGAAAAGTCCAAGGTTTTACAAAGCACTAACATCAATTGTTACTTGCAAAATAGTGTTTTCTTGTTGTCTTGTTCTAGGGAGGTACACTTAAGCATATCATTGCTTCATATTGTTAAACCTTTGGGACTTTATGATCGGTGTGACTTGTGAGAGGGGACAACTTTTCTTGATACCTTAACCTTCGCCTTCTCAAACCCCCAGATCACCGGGGATGTCTCCCTTGGGCTTTCACCCCTAAATAGAAAGAGGTGTCTTATGAAGGTGACAGTGATAGGACAACCTCATGTTACGCCAATTTATCATCCACTTGTCCTTCCCTTTTGGACAAGTACAAATTGTGCGATAACATTTTGGTGCTGTTGTCGGGGAACACTGAGTCAATTCTCTTCAAAGACGACACTTTTCGGTGAGCCTTTCCTCAAAAGCCTTTACTTTGCAAGGCTTACCTGGCGACTCCACTGAGGGTGATCCCCTCATCCCTTTGATAATCTCAAAAGATTGTATGGCAACTCCACAAATGACGACCCGTAGCAGACGTCAGTACACACCTTCTTCTCCTGTAGTTCCTATTGCCCCTATGGATCCTCCTAAATGGTCTCACAAAGAACTTTGTGTCCCTTTGGACTTAGCTAACACCCAAGGAGGATTACATGATCTCCCAAAAAATGTTGATTCCTGGATACCTAGATTCTCAGGAGAAGTAGGATCTTATGGCAACTCACATTGGACTAAGTTTTATGAGGGGTATGAATTTCACCAATCAGGAGAAGAACACCCTGACACCTTTATGAGGCTCTTTGCAAGCTCACTCACCGAAAGTGCCAGAACCTGGATTAAAAAATTCCCAAGCGGAAGCGTCAAAACCCCTGAAGATCTGGAACGAGCTTTCAAGAACAGATGGTGTAAAAAAGAAAGTATGGCCTCCTTTTACTCTCAATACCTCGAAGTTTGCAAAGGAACCAACGAAAACATTAGGGAATTCAATGATAGGTTCAACATTCTCATTAGCAAACTTCAACCCGACTTTCACCCAAAAAGCGCTATTCTCTAGCATTACCTAAACTCGTTAGAAGGAACTTTTGCAGTTCACCCTCAAGGATCGATTACCTGCAAGCCTAGAAGAAGCACAAGAGGTTGCTTGCTAGATTGAGGAAAACCTTAGGTTCAGCAATTCCATCCATCAAGTTAACCTTTTAAACGACAATGACATCTGAGAGCCAAATGGGGAAAGCATGGTGGAACCAAAGCATAACCTCCCAGAAATCCTAGAGGTGGAATATATTGCTTTCCCTAGAAAATGGAGCACATGTTTCTCAAACATGAAAGATGCTTCCTTGTTCTCTCAACAAAATGAACCTCCTGAGGATTTAGAGCCCACTCAAGATACTTTTAGAAACCCTAAGGTTGAAGATTTTGAATACTCTCTGCCACAAATCCATGAGGAGGACAATCTTGAAGAAGAATTCCCTGTTGTCTACCAAGTTGGGAGCATGGGAACAAAATATGGAGAAACTGCACCCTTTTATGTTACTCTCCAAGTTAATGGTTTCCTTCTCCATAATTGTGTTTTTGATCCAAATACCCCTAGAAACATTATGACCGAAAAAGTTATGCACCAGCTAGGCTTGAGTATATCACAACCAAACATGCAAGGTGATTTTACACGAGGCATCATTAAGGACCTAAGTGTTGCCTTCCATGCTTTCCCAGATGCCCCTTTCACTATTGATGTGTTAGTAATAGACACTTTAATGGGGAATTATACTCCGTAGGGACCTAATAGAAAATTTGAACGAAAGTTTCCAAGACCAAGTGTCCAAAGCTACCATACCTCACCCCGAAGGGGGATTCTTTACCCTTCACAAAGAACCCATCACAGGATGCCTTATTGAGACCCCTGAAGAACCTGATAATCAGCTCCTTTGTGTAAACAATGGGATTGAAAGTTGGTTTGTCCAAGGGGAAAATTCAGAGGATGAGCCTACCAAAACACCTGAAGGAATATGGACTTTGGAATTTGATGCGGCTCATTCAAGTTTTGGTTTGGGAGCAGGTATTGTCCTGACAGACCCATCCAAAGAAACCTTCTATTACTCCTATAGACTTGAATATCACTGTACAAACAACATTGTCGAATATGAAGCTTTGATTATAGGCCTCAACTTAGCAATCGACAAAGGTGTCACACACCTAAAGGTTATAGCAAACTCGGACTTAATAGTATCACAAGTATTGTTAGACTTCGCTGCCAAGAATGAGAGATTAAAAAGGTACCGTGACTTCGCAAGATCCATTGCAAAATCCTTCAAGATGGTGTCGATCAAAGCAGTTCCCCGAGAAGAAAACTATGTAGCAGATGCTTTGGTTGTCTCTGCATCCACCCTACAACCTTGCGATGGTCCTCTCCAAAACCTGTGCAAAATGGAAGTCTTGTTTAGACCTTCGATCCCTGATAACTTGGAACATTGGCAAGTCTTTGAAGACGATGACCAGATCCTTAGATTCATGGAAAATAGTATAGAATTCACTGATTCACAAGTAAACTTCCTAGTTGATTAGATGAACCTAGACGTGGTTAACCTTCAAAATAACACTTTGCCAAAAGGATGTGTCCCTTTAGAACAGCTCTTTGACAGAGACGATGTTTACAAAGGAAAAAACCCCAAGAAACAAACAGATGAAGCTCTAGAGTTCAACATCGACACTGAGATGGATCCAAGAATGGTCAAAATAGGGAAAGGTACCACTGAACAGGAGAGAATTGAGATACTAGACCTCATAAGAGAATTCAAGGATACCTTTGCTTGGAATTATTGTTAATGTTTAAGCCATTATTATAGTTCTTTGCATTTCAATAGATAACAATAGCATAAGATAGAATCACTGAGAAATACACAATCACAAGACACACATCATTTATCCTGGGAAACCCTCATGGAGCAGAAAACCCAACAAAACTTCCTTAATATAGATAGCCAATACAATGCCAAGAGATAACTCAAACAAGTACAAAATGTCCTCTCCCAAAAATGCCCCTCTCTATCTCTCTCTTCTCGAACTGCAGCTCCGAAACTTGTCTCTCGATGAACAAGTGAGTGTGTGTCTAAGTGAGGCGCTAACCTCCTTATTTATACAAGACTGGCACGTGTAGGAGTGTCCTTTCACTGGCAGGGCCGACTTCTTCTCCTGTGTGGTTATAACCACCTTTATTATATTCCGGGGCCTCTTTGATATATTATGGGGCCGACTTCTTCTTTTGTCTATTACAATTATATTATGACCAATCCGCAAAAGGGGATTTGGTCCTTTTACAAGAGCCGACATGATCAATCCACAATGGGGATTGATCCAATGAATAATATATCAAATAATAATAAGAATACACTTTGCAGTTACATTATTTCAACAATTATGACGGGCTAAAGGCTTATAGGGGCGATGTCAATCAACATGCTATACCTTTGACAGAAGGAGCCAAACCTTCCGACAAAAGTTAAGACATATTAACCCAAAGTTGGCAAATCAGATACAAAAGGAACTCCAAAAGATGGTCGATGTTAGTATCATAGCTCCCATTAGATACTCATCATGGATGTCAAATTTGGTAGTTGTCCGAAAGAAAAGTGGTGATATTCGTTTGTCTGTAGATTTTCGAAACCTTAACCAGCTATCCTTGAAAGACAACTACCCCCTCGCAAATATGTAACATTTGTTACAAAGGGTTACTGGGGTAGGCATGATGTCCATGCTAGATGGATTTTCTGGATACAACCAAGTGTTACTCAAAAGAGAAGACCAACTTATAATGGCATTTACCTGTAATGTCCCCACTTTGGGACATCATCACAGTGCAGAGGCTTATGATGACCAGAGCAGTGTTGCCAGAGCGTGGGAGCGGGAGCGGGAAGCGGGAGCGGGAAGAGGGAGCGTGGGAGCGCATTTTTCAAAAAATGGTCCGGAGCGAAGCGTCTCCGGAGCGTTTATATATATATATATATATATATATATATATATATATATATTCAAAAGAAAACATGTAGAATGCCAAACTAGATGCAAAATTTATGAAACATGTATGTTTGTGATACTTCCAATATATGAAATGCCATCTAAATTCCATATTATCCATCATTCCATGAATCTTACATAGTACATTAATGAATAATCATCCAAGCATCAACCATCTAGATTCTAACTGCTAACAATTCCACATACAAAGTAAGAAATTGAAATACATTTGACAAATACAAATACAAACCATATAGATTCTAGCAGTTACAAACATACAAACTTTAGAACCATATAATAGGGAAGTACATCTGCATCATTAACTTATGGAATGAAAAAGGTTATCCACCAATTGTCAACATGAGTCATGGCCAAATAGTTTTGTTTACAAAAATTGGCTATTTGCATAA
>ML784631.1:374404-415260 GCA_009831015.1 Picea engelmannii | reverse complement strand
TCCTCTAGAATCAGGTCCAAGTCAATGCCAAATCAGCCCCAACAGCAGGCAAGGTTCACGAAGCAAATCAACTCCAAACAGCCCAAATGCAAGCAATGAGAAGTGAAATGAGGCAAAATGAGTTGAAACAACCTTTTAGAAAAGTGAGTTAGGGTTTAGGTAGGATTAGGGTCCTTTTTTCACTTTTCTTTTATTTCGTTTGTATTTTGTGCCTAGGCCATGTCATCAGGGAACATATCAGATTGACGCAGACTTGGTCAGCTGAGTCAAACCAGGACAGCAACCAATTTGGTTCAGTTTTCAGCAACTCAAGTCAAACTCAATCAGGTCCTGATTAAGTCCCGATTATGCTGATGGAGAAAAGACCTCACTCCACAACTGCCATGTTACACATCTAGTTGAAATTAATGTCATGTGTAAAGAGATACTCTAGCACTTCAGATATTTTACATCAAAGGAGATATACTAACTATTAGTACAGCATGTAATGAGCTCATACTAATATTAGATCATCCAGCGAATTACTTTGTAACTACTTAGGAGATGCTCTAGACACTCCTTTTGTTGTCGACAAATGTTGTTCTTCCAAGACCCATTGACCAATTTTGATTATTCATGGACATTAATATAATTTCACTTCATTAGTAAAATATTAATTTGTCTCAAAAAATCCATTTTGGTTAACTAAACCATAGGAGCTGATGAAAAAAATGCACGCATGAATACCATCATCCTTGTATGCCACACAAAATAAGAAACATAAAAAATGAGCTTATAAGTAAAAAAGGTTAACTAAACCATTTTGATTGGAAAAAGAAACCATAACAGGTGATGAAAAAAATGCATCCATGAATACCGTCATCTTTGTATGCCAAACAAAATACGAAACATAAAAATGAGTTTATAAGAAAAAAATAAAAGCAAGGGTGCACCATTTTATTCAGATGCTCAAAGACTTTCAAATCCTAGTCTTTGTGCAGTTGTGTTCCTATAACTAGACTAACTAGGGTACAAGATCAGTGAAGATGAAGAAATCAAGAATTGATGACCTAAAGGAGTGAAATAGATGTGTATTCAGTACAATAGCCATAAAGTGCTTCTGTATTTTCAAATTTCAATATGTTTTTTATATTTTTCATAAGGGACACATTTGCTGCAAATTGGCCAGATAATGAATACATTACCAACTAGTTTTTATGCCTTTTTTCTGAGATAATACAGCAAATGGTGCCACTGTTTCCTACATCTAGCCCTAAGAGGACTAACAAATAGGGGTTGAACAAAACTGTAATTAAGGTTCCAAAATAATCATCTCTACATCAGAGATCATAAAAATAAATAACTGCTAACTAAAAACAATGAACCACCATTTGGAAGATGGATTTTGTTAAGATACCAAACTTAAGTTCAACTTACTCAGTCTAATATGAGATTCAAAAGCCCAAAACTTCCCATAAAAAGTTGCATTTGTGTTTTTCCCATACAACTTTATTCAGAATGGCATACTTTATTTTATAAATTTATTCTATAGAAAGGCCATAAAACCCACAATACACTATAACTGTCTCCGTCAGACTTCTTCCAAATTACTTAATTCAAGCTCAGACATGAGAAAATGAATTTTGGATAAAAAAGAAACATACCATTTGCTTCAGGAACGGCCTTTAAAGCAAGCGCCACAACCTTGATAACAATATCATTTACAGAAATCTTCAGTCCATGCTTTTCTGCAGAAAATCATATAATTGATTTTACGAACTGTGGCAATCATAGTTGAACATTAATGTTGTGAGGGGTAACAGGTCATAAAAGCAGATAATTTTACTAGTAAAAGATGGTGATGGCATGAAATGCCTTCATACCTTGAAGTTCCTTTCTAAAAGCCAGCACAGGATCCAGCATTACATCTGATAGCATTCATCCCATTGCTTAGATTCAGCAAAGTACAACAGAAAGTACGACATTTTATTGTGTTCGAATTGATTTTTATTCACAAGCAAAGATCTTTCTTGCCATTTTATTGTGCTTGAATTTACTTTGATTCACAAGCAAAGATCTTTCATGTCTTCTGTGCAAAGAGGGAAGGTTCCACGGGAAAAACATTTTCCTTTCAACTTACCTGCAGATAAATAAAGATGCGGAGTCCCATGCTTTGATTCCCATAGACGTTTTGCAATGATCTGAAAAAGCCTGGATCTTAGTAACATATTTTATACAAATTGATGCACAAAATTGCACGTGCAAAGACTTAGACATGAATAGCTAACCATAAAGAATACATAGAGCAGCAGAAGTAACCAAAGCACAGTTCTAGGTCCTTCAAAAAGGCACTAACCGAAGTACAGTTTTAGGTACCAAGAAATGCAAATGCCACTAACGGAAAAGTTCAGAAGTATATAAAATCATTACACAATTGAGGACAGGTAATTCTAAGCCAATATAACTACTATGTCAGTTGTTAGGACTTAATAAATTGAGCTACAGTTTAAATTATTTTCAAGTGATCAGGCTCCTATTATTCAAATTGAAATTACACCTAGAAGAGGTTTGCATGATAAAAATACCACTCTTTAGCAGCATCATGATCATGTTCAGGCTTGTAATAAGTGAATTTTAGTTATTTGGACCACGAAAATTGCACAGAAGAAGAAAACAAATTGCAGTTACATCTCAATGGTGAGTTACCTTTTGGATATAACATTTTAAGTTGGTCAAGTTCATTGAATGTTCTTTCTGTGCCTCCTTTGTGGTGGTGAAATCTGCCATCCATCTTTTCTGAAGCTGTTTGTGTTATGCCAATTGAGTGATATTTGGAAGAGCCTATACAGTGTCACTCTCACATAGTTGGAAATTCTGAACCTTCTAGAAAGTTGGAAATATTGGCTAATTTGCCAATGAAAGAGCTGCTAATGTATCCTGCATTGCTTCCTCGATGTCTTATGTGAACCCAAGCAGTACTCTCCCATCACGATGTGCAAGTTGATCACTTACCCATTCTGTAATATTATCTTCTGCTGCATAATGAGACAATTGTGCTCAAAGCACATTCAATTATATTATTGTTCACAACAGATCTCAGGTCTAGTTTTGCCTCTTGTTATTGCCAATGATGTTCATAGTCTAATTGTCATGTTTATCTTCTCTTTAGTCTTGAACAGGTTTTTCATATTGGATTCATGAGGTGATTGTATTCTTTAAGTAAACACCATGAATCCCACTGAGACTTCACAGGTAGGTTAAAGTGTCCTCGCTTACAATTTTGGACAATTCTTCAAAGTTGTGCTGGAGACGAAAGCAACAAAGTCAGGTGAGTGTATAATTTTTTTCGATATCCCTCCCTTGAATTGGGTTATAAATCCTTTGAGGAAGAGGTTAGATAACTATCGGAATTTCCCTAGAAATTTAGATTCGGTATCTTGTAGCATAGTCATAGATCTGATGGGCACTTTGGGATACTGCACAGCATATTTCCAGAAATATTAAAATGTTGGAAATAATGGCCATATTTAGAAATTAGAACTTAGAGACAAATAATAAATGCTCACTAATAAAGTGATATAGTATTGGGTCATTTAATGTAGTGGTTAATAGTTAGGTTTTTAGGAGTTAACTAACATACTTCTCTCCTTCTGTGTAATGACACCATTGCATCATCTAATAAATGAATCAATCCACTCCTTCTCATTCATGTGTATTCCTGTCCATGCATGTGTGTGTAAAATCTCACATGGTATCAAAGCCACATTGAGGAGAAGTCGAGGAAGTGGGTGAAGGAGCCGAGGGACTGTTGTGATCAGAAAAGGCACCGAGGGACTACTAACATACACAATGGATGGAAGATAAAAAGAGAAAGCTGAATCCACGTTGAGGAAAAGGGAAAGAGCGAATAAACCACTATGGAGTATCGAGGATGATGTAAGGCCATCGTGGGAAGAAGGGCCATCAAAGATTGTGGCTGCAGAGTTGATTCTAGAGTCGATTAGAAAGATCCACAGCTATCTTTTTGTATTAGAGCCACTGAGTGCTCGCGAAGGTTAAAGGCGTGGTTGGAACTTGGCATTTACTTTTAAGAGAAATTTCCATCGTAAAGGTGGTAGAAAATGGTCATAAAGGATTTCAAGTGAGCCACTATGTGAATTATGACCGTGAGAGGTGTAGCCAATGTGAAGCTTCCATCAACAAACAGGAGGAATGTTGTGTTTTGGTTAACAATATTAAAAAAAATGAACTATCCTTTAAAAGGAACCGCCTGACAAAAATCGAGCCAGGTCAGAGTCACTATTTTAGAAACCACAGTATGGTAAATTTGTGACATCAATTTGCCAAAGCCACCAAATAGAAGAAGAACGCCATCACTTTTATGAGTCATAGGACTTTCTTTTAAAAAGGAAGCCGTTGTATGAATGTCAATGCCATGCGGGTCTATATACTTGCCAAAACCATACCACTGAAGAATTACTTGACTGGTAAGAGATTTAGAGTTTATTATTTCTCAAAATTACAAATCGATCTGAAAGTTTGGAAAGCAGATTTCTATAAAGTAAGTTTGTAATCATAAAAGAATTGATTGAATTTTGGCTTAGTGTGGGATACGAACTATAAATAATTGAGTCATAGAGTAAATTCAGATCTGTTTGGTGTATTTAAACCCTAGAAAAATGGCCAATTTATCCCATCTAATGTTGGATGGTAAGTTGGTAGCAAAAAATTTAATGGTAAGAATTTTAAATCATTGAAACAAAAGATGCTTGCCATATTTGAATACAAATGTTTGTATCGGGAAAAGAAAACAGGGTCACAATGAAGTAAATGCCGAAGAAATATATGATGCGAAGAATCGAGAGGCTGTGATGCTAATCAAGTTCTCAGTAACAAATGAGATGCTTCCCGAAGTTCAAGATGGCACCGATGCATTTGTCATGTGAGGGAACCTACTAAAGGTGCATGAAACTTCAAACAAAGGTACAGCGTTTTTCCTTAAAAATAAGTTATTCTCAATTAAAATGGAGGAATTTGACTCTTTGTCTGATCACTTACTAAAAATCAAGGATAATCGAATTCAATTGAAATCAATTGACAGAACAATGGAAGAAGAAGATATGGTGATTATAACTCTGAAAAGTTTGCCTTCTTCCAATGCAAATTTTATTGAGATGTTGAACATTACTAGTACTAATAAAGATCTGACTTTTGAGCAGTTGAGCACTAATCTCTTGCAGCAAGATAGATGGAAAAAACAGCTTGGGAATATCAGTGTGAATGAGGTTTCTGAGGTAGTACTTGCAGCAAAGTTTAAGAGCAAGGGAAGCAAACAGAGGGAAGAGAATGATGGAGATAAAACTTCCGCGTTAAGTAAAAGTAGGAAAGCAATTAAATGTTTTTCTCATGGTCTAAGTATGGAGGTGAGCAAGGGCTTCCTATGGTCTCGTGGAATGTGTGCACTATGCATAAAGAGGATGGTGGGCATGGTCTTATTGATGTTACTACTCAGGGTCATATATTGATGGAAAAATGGATCATTAGATGGTTGGAGAGGTCTGCCTCATGGCAACTTCTATTGTAGAATTGGTTTCAAACAACTCATCATCTCCTTCTGATCGGAGGCCGCTTCGGGCTATATGATATCATTTCATCACCACAACTATTTAAGGTGTCTAGATCTATCATTTGTCGAAGTATTTGGGAGGCTTGGGGGTTTGTGGCACCATTGGTTATATGGAACTTCTTTGGAAGTCAAGTGGAATGGCACTTGGGGTGGCGGCCTATTTGGAGCTCGATTGACCACGGATAGTGTATCGGGGAGTGTGCCAAATTTCAAGCTCATGGGCTAAGCAAGAAAGGTATCCGTCGTTGGAGGGATCTTTGGGACTTCACTACCATGGATTGGAAGATTTGGAGAATGATTGTCTGCTAGAAGGATCTCCTTTCCCCTGATAGACCAACTATTAGAGATATCACTAGACTGCTCCCTATTGTAGATTTGTATAAGTTAAATATTGGCATGCAGGCTAAGTCACAACGTTCACCAAATTTTATGGATCAAATTCGAAATTCGGTACATTTACTTAGCAGCCGCACAAATTTGATCAGGTTCAGCTAATTTAGTTCATCATTCAACAAAGCCATCATTAATTAATTAATTTTTATTGTGTTTTTAATAATCGTTGCTTACGGATATGCACTCAAAAGTTCTAGCTCTTTGCATTGTATGGTTGCCTTCGCAAATATGATTACAAGTGCTCTTTATGGCTGGAATGGTTTCCATTGCCAGGATGCCTCTATGCATTAGAATATCTCAGAATGGTTGCTAACTTCCCAGAATGCCTCTTTGCACATCACAAACAAATGCCTTGGTCTGGTTGTTATTCTCCAATGGACACAATCTCTATGAATCGGGTAGTGTCAAGAGAATTTGTTCTCTGGAGACCTTACGGCTTATTGACCATGGATAGATTTGATAAATTTAATTTTATATTAGAGTTCTAGTTCTAGTTTTATTTCATTTTCAGTTGTTTGTTATTATAAAGTTAAATTGTTATTATTATATTTAAATATATTTTATTTATTAAATTTTATATATATATATATATATATTAAACTTAATATGTAATACATTTTTTATTTTTTATTATATTGCATATAAAAATGTGAGTTATATAGTTATAATAATTTTATAAGTTATATAATAACAAAAATTATATATATATATATATATATTTGAATTTAATGGCGAATTTTATTGGAGGTTTTAAACTGGTCAGTGGTGAGTCTTTATCGAATTTCATTGTTGTCGAATTCGAACACGACACAAACCAGGTGACTATGCATGCAGGGCCTCTTTTGGAGAGATTGCGGATGGAGATTTGGGACAGTAGTATGACTCCAAGAAGATCTACTCTCTTATTCATCAAAGACACCCTTTATCTCTGGTCCTCAATGCTAGATGGGTGTCTTCTGACCATGAGGTTCGTTGGATCCATTGGCTACATACTGTATCATCTCTCCATTTGAGATACAAGTTTCAGGTCTTTGTTTGGTTGGTTGTTTATTAGGTGCTGTGCTCCAAAGCTCGCCTTGCCAAAAGCGGGTTGTTAGATGGGTAAAGCCCCTTTTGTCACCGATCAGAGACCTTGAAGCATTTTTTATGGAACTGTAGCTTTTCTAGATCATGCCAGAGGATGGTGTAGAACTGTCACTCTGTTCTGCCTCATGGACGACTTCATTGGCATGCAGCTCTTTCTGGGGATTCGGGGTCCCTGATTTTATCCCAACTATTGAGAGTTTGGGACCATATTCAGATTTCATCTCTGTTTACAATCTGGAAGCTACGTTGCAAGTATGTTTTTTCTGATGAGGTCAATTCCGTCAATTCTATTTGTCACTCTTGGCGAGAAGAGGTAAGTATGCAACTCTCTGCAAAAGGTTACCTCCTTTTTAAGGATGCCAAAGAGTTCAGCACAGTAGCTTACACTGTAGTTATTGCTGCCCTAGTTGCTCTCAGGAACAGGATATGATTCATTGTATATACCCTTCAATTTTCCTTTTTGGTTTTCTCTTTTTTCAACTGCCATGTAAATTTACTCTATGTAAAATAAGATGTATTTTCCAAAAAAAAATAATACAGTTCAAATCAGTTACTCTTTTAGCAACCATATTCATGTTCAAGTGTGTGAGAATGTCTATCTTGTTAACATAGACTCTTGCTTTTATTGCAAATCTAAAGGAATTTGAATAAGTAGGATTCCAACATCTATTTCATTTTCCCTATTCGTTTTCTATCATTCATTCATACTCCATTTCAAGAACAAGGCACTAGTCACTTAAGATTTTATTCAATTTAAGCATCAAATGAGGAAAAATAAATGAACTTCCTGTATCACCCACAGGTTCTATAGGACTAGATTGCAAGGGGATTTCTTGGATTCAACTTTCAAAGTTGTTCCAAAATGTTTTCTACGTCTTTTATTTCAAATTAGCTTGCTGGTCTGCATGTTTTTATGCAGAAATAGAAAGGTACTATAGTAGATTTTTTATTTGCAGGCATTTAGAATCATATAGTTGATTTAGTATTTTCCTAACAAAATAAGAGAATTTAGCATGATTTTTTTAACTTCTAGAGCAGACAGGAGAAACTACGGTTTTTTTTCCAATTTGCGTTCACTTGGGCATCATTCATAATCAAATCTGTGCATTCATATAGGTTTTTCTCACTATTTTCAGTGAGAGTAGCTTGCTGGTCTTTTGTTTCTTATGCAGAAATATAAGGAATGTATAGTGAAATGTCATAGATTTAGCTTGCATTTTCATACCTAGTAGAAATTGCATTTGTTTCTTGTGCTTTCCTTTGTTTTGGGGTCGTAATTGCTTGCTGATATGCACTTTTTTAGAGCAGGAAAGCAGCAAGTTATCACCTATTAGTGATAATCAGTTTCTAGGCTTGTTTGCTTGCTGCCCATTACTTATACTCATTGACTTCTCATCTGAATAGTTTAGGACAGCCACATACTTTGTTGATTTGAGGTCATATTTACCCCTTAAGAACCATCATTGCATACCTTAAATCATTTAGGGAAGCCCCCTTGTTGTTGACAAAGCACCAACCCCAAGTGAGAAAGGTTTAGAGTGAGGTTACATTGGCTCTATTGCTAGGGGTTATCCAGACTCTTTTCATTTTGCAGGTAAGAATTTCCAAGTGATAACAGACTCCATGGTGAATCATTCTTGCTATACCCTTTTATGGTTTAGGTAATGAAATACAAGATGCATTTCGAAAAAAAGAAACTGCTCAATACTAGCCATATTAGGTATACTCTTAATGTGTTAAAGTATAATAGTTATTTTTCATATATAGTAAAGTTCTCTTCAAAAACAACATAACTTTAATACAAACCAAAGACTGCACACTTGTATGTCATAGATAGGGCATTAAGACCAACTCTTAAGAACATAACATTTAATCATGCGGGATAGCTAAGTTGAAACATGCCTTGCGAATTTGACTGTTTTGTAAGTCTTCATAAAGCCCAGATGACTGCAGCGGCAAGGGTGATTGCAAAGATACAGGAGCTATTGGTGCTGATAATGTCTTCTCATTTTTTGGTGGTTCAGATGGCTTGTGCAATTTAGCTGTCTCTGATGATTTTCCTGAACCTGCTCCAGATGCGATTGCTGCCAAGACATCACCTTTCAGGAGTGTCCCATGGGGACCTGAAACCTTAAGTGAAGATATGTCCAGTTCAAACTCAGCAAGAAGACGCCTTACTGATGGGCCAAATCTATAGATTTGTGGTTGTGGCATTTGTTCTTGACCTTGTGCAGCCCCTTGTGCCTTTGTATCTTTCTCTGCTTGTTTACTGGAAAACTCATCAGCTAAGATATTTGTAAATTTTGCAATATCATCTGGATTCTCTACCTGCAGTCAGAAGCAGTGTTACTTCTCTTCAGTCTGCTTTTTAGGATCATGGAAGAAAAATGTTAAAGCAATACCGAAACATGCTTTCAGGAAAAGTCAATTTTAAAACCACACTAGAACATGGTCCGAGGAAAAGTTGACATTGAAGACATTTAAACAGTAGCATTTCTATTGCAATCTGTTTTATGAAAAATGCACTTTTCTAGGCTTTCTAATCAATGCAGAAAATAAATCCATGTGGAAATTGAAAATAAGAGCTCACAGTAATGGCAAGAGGTTGACCAACAAGTATGTCTTTTGAGCCAGCAGGTACTAATATCTTAGCCAAATACCTGCAAGCCCCAAAAGCCTCATTAAATTTCCAAATCATAAGTAAAACTTTAACTTCTTAGCACTCCTTGCAATTCACAATTCTAAAACTATGCCATAGTAGCATTTCCAGGACTGCATATATTATTTGCGGTTAACAAAGTGAATTGAAAGAGAGAATGTAAAGGCATGTCTACATAAACACATCAACAAATGCCATTACACCAACTGCTTATAAGTACTTAAAAGACTATCTAAACTTTTGATTGATCATTACGTATTGTGCCGATCCATACTATCCAAGTCACTTTGTTCATGTTCGTATTCATGATGGAATTAAAGTTCCAATGCAGAAAGATATGATAAAATTTGTCATTAAGTTCAAGAAGATATATAATTCAAAAATTTCAAACTATCAAATTATATATGATAAAATTCCATACTCTCTTAAACATATATGATAAAAATCAAAATCACGTGCACTTCAAAAACATATATGATAAAAATTAAAACCTCATTCCCTCATTAAACATGTATTTCAAAGAGATATATTGTTCAAAATTTAAAAACACGTCCTTTAACGTGAAACCTATATAGTGAACTTAGTTTGAATTGAGATCTGAATATTGATGTTTTGGTAGCAGCGGCAGGTATTCCCTCCTGGACAACTTTTCTTAGAGAAGAAGAAAATTCCAAGAAGTTAGAGGAAGACCATTGAACAGTTGAAAAACACCCCAGAAGAAAAGTCGGCCCATAGGAAAAGATAAAGTGAAAATAGAATTCCAGGAAGAGAAGTCAGCCCCAGCTAAGTGACTTGATGACTATAATAAAGTGACGCCTTGCTCATTTGTTCACTCACTCACACAGCTATCTCACTCAAGAAGAAGGCGCAAGACTGAGGCAAGGAGAAGACGCAGCTACTGCAGCAACTGGGGTTCTTGGTGATTTTGGTGATTTCTCTTGTGCGCTATCTCAAGGAGAGGTGCGCTAGCTTTGTGTGGTGCTACAGTTGTCTACCCTTGCTAGGGTTTGACAAGAAGAGATAAGTTATCGTTATCGAGGTTTATTCATTATCAGTGTTTTGCTCTTGTGAATAAGAGCTTCTTCATGGTTGGATTGTATTATCAGAAAGAATCTCTCTAAGAAAAGTTGGTTGGGTTTTCCCCTGGGTTTGGGATTTTCCCAAGATAAATCCTTGTGTCTTCTTGTGCTTGTCTATCTGCTTATATTTTCAGTATATGGTTATCGAATGTAAAAGAAGATCTAAATACTCTGGTAAATCTATTGCTCTGAAAATTTAAGAAAATCTAACACTGAAACCATCTTTCTATGTTTTTAATGAGTCTTTTCCCCTTAATCTTAACTTCTAAGCATCAATAAACTTGTTGGTGCTAGAGAAACCGAAGAAATTTAAAAAGTGCCTGGAGAAACAATGTGTCGTGACTTGTTGCCGTGCATTTTTAGAATTCAAGTAATACATGGGCGACATTTATGATGCCGTATTTATTTTTGGGAAGCCTCTAAAGCCCAAGCCGCCCTCTAACAACAGATGGTCTCAACAAGCAGACCATCTCTCTAAAAGGCACAACAAACTATCTCTCTAACAGGCAGAGCATATTGTCTCTCTAACAGGCACAGGCATCAAGAAAAAAAATGCCACAGACCCAGATGTGAGTGAACGACGGAATCTGTAGAAAATATATATATCTCAGAGTAACACTTAGTCTAAATTAGATTTCAGCCTCCTACAAAGCTTCAACAGCCACACAACTGTACTTTATGAGAAGAAACACTAATAGATAAGTTCTGAAATAAAATGGCAGTGGAAATAACTCTTTAACAGCAGACAGAAAACCTCATTTGGCACAAAAATCTGAACAATGCCACTTGAAGAATACTCAGGAAAAGAAAGACAGATTTAAGGAGAATAGTTCTTTATTCAGCTCTAGGGAAAAATCAGAGTTTTACAACAGCAATAGCATCAACATAAAATACACAGACCTATCTCTCACTTCAGCAAGTCATTCCTCTAGAAAACAGTGCCAGATTATATCTTGGGCAAATAGCCCTGTACGGCCCAGAACTGCCTAGAAACTCGTGTCATACTGTTGTTAGACAACAACATCGATTTTTGTGCCTCCTTTTTACTGTACGGCCAACAAACACAGCTGTATGGCCTCTTCTATAGCTGCTGTACAGACTATATTTAATGCTGCAAATGTTCCTTGGATTGCGTGCCTATCCCACTCATAGGGATGTGTGCCAAACCTCTTTGTTGTTTCTCTTCCCTCCAAGCAAAGAACTCTCTTGGGAATCGTGCCTCTTCACCTCCCCTCTAAGTCTCCTCAAAAAGTGTGCCCCCCTCTCTCCCTCATGAGCTGTCTTTATTCAATTTAAAAGTGTCACTGCCCTAACCCCTGGTCTTCCAATGAGATTGACAGTCAAGATTAGATCTTGCCCTTATGAGATCAACGGTCATGACTTAATCATTCGTTGAGGTCACTTAAGTCACTAAAGTGACCCATAACATCATAAAGTCACTTTTACACTTTAAAAATTAAAGGACCCAACTTTATAAAAACACTTTATAAAAACATATTATAAAGTCACTACGGAGAAAGTGTGCTCGGTCACTTCCACATGTTGGATGTCGCCAATGCAGAAGTACCTTCGAGCTACCAATTCTAACACTCCCTCTTAGCAAGAGAGGTACTTCTAGTACCTCCACCAGAATCTGTCTCCAATTCATCAACTACCATAGTTGCTCCCTCTGTACTAGAAGCCCCTACTCACTTTGAACAAGAAGCCACTACTCCCACTGCACTGGAAGCCTCTGTTGCTACCTTTGTTGAAAAATGAACTGAAAACATGCTCCTAGGAGACTGCACACTCTCCTGAGCATCCATCTGTGTCCACTCATGCCTGTTGAGTCCTCTGAGAGTCCCGGAAGAGGACTAAGTCCTTGGTATCAACTCTCTCTCCCGTGCAACCTGCCCACTCTCCGACACGGAATCTGAATCCAGAAATCCACTAGACCCCAACATAGGTCGTCCCAACAACCTGTACAGCCTCTCATACCGGACACCAAGCAACATTGTTGTATCTGGAGTTGCTCCCTCTGGATATAACAATACCTGGCCATAGTAGAATGCAACTACAAATCCATCAACCTCCAGAGCTGACGCTGAGAGTAAATTAATTGTCATCTCTGGTATATACAGCACCCTAACAACCTTCTGACTCTAGTTGGAATCTAACACTTCCAACCCCCTTTACTGCAAGCTATGAGTCGGCCCCACTATCAACAACGCAATCTGAGTCTGTTTCTGAAAGACTAAGGAACACTGACCTCATTCTCGTCATATGTCAAGAAGCTCCACTATCCACGAACCACAATTCAATGTTTTCGAACACTAGGCAACCACTGCCCACAAGACCAGTCATGAGAGAAAACTCCTCATATTTCTCAACAAACTCAACAATCTCTGTTGATGCTGACACCTCTAGTTTTTTCTTCTTCTTCTTCTTCTTCAGACACTAACTAGCGTAGTGGCCAATCTTGTGACATACAAAGCATCTCACTCCGCTCATGTCCTTCTTCTTCTCATTGTTCTTTCCCACAAGAGCAACGTTCTTGTCATCTGCACCATCCACTGCCTTCTCCTGAGACCCCTCCCGGATCTTCTCCTATGTAAAGTCATCCCACAATCCGCTCCAATCAGGGAGCTTTTCTCTCCCCACCACGCACTTCACGAAAACCTCCCACTCCTTGGTGAAGCCTTTGAGGGCTATACGCACCAACTCTGAGTCTGGAATAACTTCTCCGACAGCCGCCAACTCGTCCTTCACCTGTGCAACCCAGGTGAGGTAGGAGGCCACACTCTCTCCTTTGGCCATCCTAGTACTATAGAGCTTGTCCCGGAGAGCCATTTTCCAATTTTCATTCTTTGCCTCATACAAACCCTTCAGTGCATCCCACGTGTCCTTGGTTGTCTTCTTCTCAGCCAAATGTGGAATAAAGTGGTCTTTGACTCCGTCCAAAATGATTCTCTGAGCCTCGGCTTCCTTCACTTCATAGATGTCCAGAGCTATGGGATCTGACGCAGGTACTGGCACGACGATGTTCGCAAACAACCACAACGTGTTCTCCTTGAGAACACTTGTGATTCTCACCTTCCACTGCAGGTAGTTGGAGATCCCCTCCAACCTATCTTCAAACCTAATGTTGTAAGTCATCTTTGTCCACCTGACAAAGAACCTTCTTTCCCCTTCTTCAAGCAAATACCCTAGCAAATCACTTGCTGTCCCAAGTGCCAAACTATGCAATGAACTTCAAATCACCTGCTCTTATACCATCTAGAAAATATATATATATCTCAGAATAACACTTAGTCTAAATTAGATTTCAGCCTCCTACAAAGCTTGAACAGCCACACAACTCTACTTTATGAGCAGAAACACTAATAGATAAATTCTGAAATAAAATGGCAATGGAAATAACTCTTTAACAGCAGATAAAAAATCTCATTTGGCACAAATTTCAAAAATATGAACAATGCCACTTGAAGAATTCTCAAGAAAAGAAAGACAGATTTAAGGAAAATAGTTCTTGGAAAAAATCAGAGTTTTACAACAGCAATAGCATCAGCATAAAATACACAGACTTATCTCTCACTTCAGCGAGTCATTCCTCTAGAAAACAGTACCAGACTGTATCTTGGGCAAATAGCCTTGACTGTACGGCCTGTACGGCCCAGAACTGCCAGCAAACTACCACAAACAACCTCAAAACTGCCTAGAAACTCATGTCAAGTGCAACTGTATGAAACAGAACAACATAACATCAGCAAACTGCATAGAAAATCGTGCCAATACTGTTGTTATACAATAGCATCGATTTGTGAGCCTCCTTTTTACTGTACAGCTAGCAAACATAGTTGTACGGCCTCTTCTGTAGCTGTTTTATGGACTGTATTTAATGTTGCAAATGCTCCTTGGATTGCATGCCTGTCCCTCTCCTAGGGATGCATGCCAAACCTCTTTGTTGCTGCTCTTCCCTCCAAGCAAAGAACTCTCTTGGGAATCATGTCTCTTCACCTCCCCTCTAAGTCTCCTTAAAAAGTATGCCCCTCTCTCTCCCTCATGAGCTGCCTTTATTCAATTTAACAGTGCAACTGTCCTAACCCTTGGTCTTTCAATGAGATTGACGGTCAAGATTAGATCTTGCCCTCATGAGATCAACAGTCGCGACTTAATCATTCGTTGCGGTCACTTAAGTCACTAAAGTGACCCATAACATCATAAAGTCACTTTTACACTTTAAAAATTAAAAGACCCAACCTTATAAAAACATATTATAAAGTCACTAGGGAGAAAGTGTGCTCGGTCACTTCCGCATGTTGGGCGCCTCCAACGCAAAAGTACCTCTGAGCTACCAATTCAAACAGAATCTTCCCAAAAGTGCAGTGTTTCCTCCGCCTTCAGAATCCATTTGGAACTGGTGGAAAACACTTAAAATTGTCAGAGATCTTGAGAAAGATAAACAATTACCTAATAAAGAACTCGACATCAAGACTGGGGCCTAATATTTTCTTGTTTGTTTTTTTTGAATATTTTGTTGTCCTAACTTTTCTTCAATCTTCCATTTCCAGTGAGTTGTTTTGGTTGGCTCTTAAGATAGCTGATGCATAGAGTTGTCATGTAGATTTTAAGAAGATTATTAGACCCAAGCTAGTAAACAAGGGATTCAATCCAATGGATATCCTGAACACAAATGAAGATGATGTTTCTAGGGTTGACATGGAGTAATGCAAATGTGAGTTACATGTATATTCAATGTAGACTCTAGAGTATTAGGAGAAGCAGCAACTTATGAAAAGTTAAAAACATGATAGACGAAAACTGCAGGAAAGATGTTATAACACAAAATTATCTTCCACAAGAGCAGGTAAAATCACATCTAGTCAGAACTAATGTGTCCCTGAAACTCTTCAAAGGAGTTTAAGATAAATCATATTTGTAAGGATTAAATGAAATATTTGTTGGTGTCTATTAATAACGGTTTATGGTATCATCAAAGTAATGCATTCATAGTCATGGACAAGGGAGTGCTCAAGCATATTCTCTACGAAATAATATGGCTAACGAAATGTCTCCTTGCAAATGACTAATGTTAAAATGAAAATAAATCTTTTGACAGTATATATGGGGTTGCAAACATAACTCTAAATGCCCACACCAGCAAAGAATTTGCTGCTAGTCTTTCATTGCATGTGGACAATCCTAGTTGACTTCTCATTCTCAAGGTCTCTCACAATTCTTAGGGATAGTAAAAAAACCTTGCATTCTCCTCATTGTCACCCCTGATGGAAAACGATTAAATTTTACAAATGAGCCTACAATCGCTCAAGAGTTCAGACAAAGCTATGTGGAAGGCATGATCCAATGACAAAAAATCTTCACAAGCACGATCAGGTCTTCATACAGAAGACCAATCCTGATCTGGCACAATCAAGAAAAGCTAGAAGGTAGCAAGCAAAAAATCCTATAAATGCCTACCTTGGGCTTGTTACAAGAAAATCTAGCAGCCACAAAAGTGTAGAGTCCCAAGCACCAAGGTGATAGCTTTGTGTAACTTAAGAAGGCTGCTCACTGTCACTCAGCAGCTCTTCTCCACACTTTAGGTTCGCTCTTCTCCAACACAAGGGGGACTTTCCTAAGGTAGGATTGTCAAAGCTATGGAGTGGGTGCTCAAGGTGAAAATGAACAGTAAGCTTTGATAGAACAAAGGTTGTTGTAGTGTAGTATATGGAAATGGACATGGGGAAAGAAATATGGAAAAGAAAGAAATGGGAAGGAGACAAGGCAATGAAATGATGGTGAAAGAGAACCAATGCCTATCAATCTATTGGGCCATTGTAGTCATGAAATATTGCATGAATGAAAGAGCTAATTTGCCACAATCAACTACTTCATGGAAAGGCATTATAAAGGAAGAAAGAACCAATTTGACACATTCAACCTTCATGTATGGAAGAACTAGTATTGATACATTCATCATTTAGTTATATACTCAAGGTAAAAGGAAGTAGGTTTGATACAATTCACCTTAAGTGTTTGCTGAAAATAGGTGTGGAAAGCTGGTCTTGGAGAGCTAGAGTTGGCACTCACCATACAAATATCAAGGTGTTGATTTATTTAGCTGAATTATTATTCCAATTCAACAACTAGATTTAATAGATGAAGGAAAATAACGCAGAAATAAAACAGGAAGGAAGTCAAGAGGGATAGGTTCCTCACATCTATTTACTCCTAAATGAATAGGCCTCCACATTCGCATGATAGCAAGGTAGTTTCTACAACACATTCACAACAATTGAAGAGCATAAAATAAACCTTACAACAAGGTAGAGCAATACCTCACTTCTCCATTAAATCTTCAAGAATGATATAAAATATAGCCCAACAATCTTCAAGTCCAAGCTCCTATTCTTTATCTCCAAACTTCTCAATCACTTCACTCTCAATCCAAATCCAATCCTCCAATTCCCTCGTGAATGGAGAGAAAACTCCTCTTTTAATAGAGGGAGCTTCATCTCTCTTACAATAAAATATGATATCTTCTAACTAACTCCATAACAAGTCAAAAATTAATAAAATAATGAAGTATTTAAGCAACAACCTCCAAAAATAATAAAAGAAGATGGGGCACATCCTCTAAATGAGTGATTGACCATGTCAAGCGCTCCATCAAATGATCAAACTATGTCTCAAGGGTATGCCCTCCAATAGAATAGACCAAATAAAATGCATGCAATAACTCCTCCAAGGTGGATGCCTAGGGTTTGAAACCTCTAGGTGACACGTCCCTCCAAGAAGACAAAAATATACTCCATGCAAGCTGCACCCTAGGAGAGAATGCCTTGCGACCACCTCAATTCACCAATCAATAGTAAAATAATGACACATGAGGTGTGCCCTCCAAGATGCATGATCAAGAACACACTAAAATATTCCATGACATAGAAGAGTGGGCTCCATGGTCCACCTAGAAGAAGTCTCCAAGTGCGCCCTCCAAGATGCATGAATGAAGAAAACAATATAATATTCCCCCTGGGAGAGTGCTCCCCAACCAACTCCTCGAAATAGCAAATGTGGTCCACAAGGTGTATAAAAAAGTGTGCAATAATAATCCTCCATGAAGAAATCCTCCACTTGTGTGAATCCCAAGTTGGGTCGCTCCAACCTATGCATAAAGAAGTGTGCAACAAAGGCTCCATATGGTTGGTGGTTTCGGCGAGGGAGGAGAAAGGCAGGTGAAGCTGGTTAGCGAACCAAGCGGGTCGGATTAGGCTTTCGAGTTTAGGGTAGTGGGGAGTAAGATAGGTTAGTGATTATGAGATGGAGGCATCAAAATCGGATGGGTCAGGCAAGACAGGGTCCTTTGTACCCCTCGAAGACAGAGGACTGGGACAACCGTTGACTATCAAAGAAGCAGTCTTGGGAATCACAGAATAGCAAGCGAAGGATACAGAGATGGGGGGTGTAGGCAAGGGTACCACTGAAGGTACAACTGAGCAGAGAAACTCTGGAACTAACAAGAGAAAAGTGAACGGATGTCATGCACGAACGAAGGAAAACCCAAGGTATGAAGTTACTTCTTCTAGTATAGGTAACTACATACAAAATATTAAAGATCATGCTCTAATAGGAAAATTTATGGGGATTTGGCCATCGGAAAAGCTCTAACGGGATGGGTAAGCTCTCAGTGGAAGGTTAAAGGTCAAGTGGATCTAAAGTTGGGATCCAAAGGCTTCTTCACAGCAATATTTTCCAACCCCTCAGATTGAGATAATGTTTTTTAAGGAGGCCCATATTTCTTCAACTCAACATGCCTCCATCTCTGATACTGGACGGAGAGATTTTCCCCTGAGAAAGAGGATTTCACGGCGGCTCTGGTTTGGATAAGATTATATCTGCTTCCACAAGAATTATGGGAAATGGAGACCCAGGAAGAAATAGGAAACACCCTCATATCATTCATCAAGATCTTTGAGATCACGAAGACGGCCAAATATACTTCGTATGCTCGGATCTGCGTCTACATGAACATGGCAAGAGCCCTCCTGGAGGCAGTTACAGTCTCATACAAAGATAATGAATGGAGTCAAACATTAGATTATGAACATATCTCTTTCGGATGTCAAAAGTGCCATGTCCATGGTCATCTATTTAGAGATTGTCCCCTAAATATAAAGTAGGATACTAATAAGCCCCAAGAAGAAACGGATGCAGAAGGATTCACCAAGATCCAACGGAAACAGAAGGCGAGACGAAGACCTGGGAAACTAGCAGCGAAGGAAGAAGATAACACCAAGAACAAATTTAAAGCCTTGGAGGAGAGTAGCAAAGAAGTTGTGGAGCAAACCCAAGAGGAACCAAAGAAAAAGGAAACACAAACATAGGAAACGACGGAAAAACGTAGGAGACCAGATCTACAAGGTAAGACCGAAGAGAACAAAGGAACAGAACTACAGATGCAAGATCAGGAAGATCAAGATTCAAATCAAGGAGAGCAAGCCCAAGAAGAAGGATCCCAGGAAATGGAACTGGAAAAAGTGGAAATAAATCTGGAAATCCTGAGGAAAGGCCATGGGGAACAAGAAATAAATGATATGACCATAGGACAAATCAAACATCTTCATAGTGAAACACGGGAATGCAAGGGCGAAGAGATCAACCTGGGAATCTTAGCAGGAGCTTCAGGAAGTATGGGGGTAAAGACCAACCCTCTTAAAATCCTCAAGAAAACCCCCAGTGAAGAGAAGAAGAGGGGGAGAAAACCTTATCAACAAGTCATAGAGGAAACTGGGGCCCATTTAATGGACTCATGTCAAGTGATAGGCCTTCTGGAAAGATATTTCTAATCCCGACCAAAGTAATATCATGAAGCTCATCTCATGGAATGTGAGAGGTTTGAATGCACCATCCAAACACAAAATGCTGAAAAAAAGAATTATGCAGGAAAAAGAAGAGGTTATTCTAATTCAGGAAACTAAGTGTGATAAGGAGACTATGGTCAAAATTGCAAAGAAAATATGGAAAAATTGTTAAGTAGAAGTGGTAGATTCAGAAGGAGCTTCAGGCGGTCTAGTTGTTTTGTGGGATCTCATGAAATGGTGATTAGAGTTGTGCTCCATTCTTGCACGAATCTTAACGATGAATTTTGTAGAGATCAGATCCCAAGTTCAGGGATTCATCTCCAATGCCTATGGCCCGTTAACGCCCCCGTTGAAGCAAGGTTCCCTGGAATCCCTGAATCATCTAGGAGCCTTATTCCAGGGCCAACGCTAGGTTATTGGGGGCAACTTTAATATGATCACATCCCTCCTAGAGAAGAAAGGAGGAATAAGAAGATTGGAAGGTGAAAGTGAAGCGTTTCGAGATTGGATAGAAAAATTCAAACTAATTGATATACAAACAAGCAACGGTTCATTCACTTGGAGCAATAGAAGAAGAGAAGATAAAAAAATCCCAGTTAGGCTCGATAGATTCCTGACCTCTGAGGAAATGTTTCATGAACAACGGGCTACCTCAACGAAGGTCCCTCCTTTCTATGGCTCGGATCATTGGCCGATCAGTCTCTCCTGGGAGCAGAAAGGGACCCCCGGGCCAAAGCCTTTCGGATTTGATGGACCATCCAAACTTAATGTAGAATATTGAAACCTGGTGGGAGGAAAACCCAAACTTGTATGGCACCAAGATGTATCAATTTCATCAGAAGCTCAAACAAGTCAAGTTCTGAATTAAGAAATGGAACAAGGAAGTATTTGGTAACATTTTTTAGGAAAAGAGGCGCCCGGAAATAGAGATGGCTACAATTCAATTGGAGGCTACTGCAAGAGTGTCGAACGAAGATACCAGGAGTAGGGAGGAACAGCTTAGGTTGGAAGTGGACAAAAGGGATAAACAAGAAGTCCTATGGCAACAAAAATCGAGAGTAAGACGGTTGAAAGAGGGAGATAAGAATTCAAAGTTTTTTCACAATTCTATGTTGCAACGTAGGAATCAAAATAAGATAACATCCTTGTCCAAAGCCTCCGGAGAGCGAGGTAATACATACGAGGAAATTGAAACTGAGTTGGTAAGTCACTTTCAACATCTTTTAACTGAACCGCTCGGTGACAAAGAAGCAATTATTCAAAAAATAATTGGAAGCATCCCAAAGCTAGTTATTCCTGAGCAGAATCGTTTCTTGATGAGCCCAACAACCATGAAAGAAGTAGAAAAGACAGTGAAAGAGATGGCTTCAGGGAAAGCTCCTGGACTGAATGGGTTCACAACTGATTTTTTTCAAAAATGCTGGAAGATTATAGGAAAAGATATATGGGAAGTGGTGGAAGAATCCAAATCATCTAAGTCAATGCTACATTCGTAGCCTTAACCCCTAAGGAAAAAGAGGCTAACTCAGCAAATAAATTCATACCAATAGCTTTATGCAATGTAATTTATAAGATTGTATCTAAACTCATCGCTAATAGACTCAAACCTCTGCTCAAAAACATCATTTCTCTAGAGAAGGGGGGGTTTGTGGAAGGGCGTCAGATTCTAGATGGTATAATTGTTGCTCATGAAACCGTGCACTCAATGCAAATTTCCAATAAGGCGGGTATGCTAATAAAATTGGACATGTCAAAGGCTTATGACTGCATTAGCTGGAGATTCCTTCAAAAAATGTTAGAGGCCTTTGGGTTTGGAAAGGAGTGGATTCAACGGATTATTGGTCTCATTTCGTCTACCTTCTTTTCAATTTTAGTGAATGGATCCCCCTCCAAAACCTTTAATCCTTCGAGAGGACTTAGACAGGGAGAACCCTATCGCCCTACCTTTATATAATCTTAGCGGAAGGACTAGGGAGACTTATCCATAAAGCTCTGGTAAAAAAAAAAATACAAGGGATAAAGCTTCAGGCTGATGTGGATCTAGTTTCTCACTTACAATTTGTGGATGACAACCTCCTTATGGGAACTCCGACAGCAAGGGAAGCAAGAGCTATCAAGGTCCTTCTCAACACATACAAAGAAGCCTCAGGTACGATCATAAACTTCGCTAAATCTCAAATTTTTTTCTTTAATACTCTGTTAGCAATCCAAAGAAACATAGCCATGATCCTGGGATTTCAAAGGGCCTACCTCCCTCTAAATATTTGGGAGCCCCGTTACTAGACAAAGCCATTTGAAACACATCGTGGCAAGAGCTACTGGGGAAGTTAGAAGCTAAGCTTGCCAACTGGACCCAATGCTATCTCACCCTCCTGAGAAGAATCATGTTAATAAAATTCATTCTGAGTTCTATGCCCCTATATCTCTTTTCGGTTCTGGCTGCTCCCAAAGGGATCCTAAAAAAGATTAGAAACCTCCAAAGGACCTTCCTCTGGGGGGGTGCCACCAAAGAAAAAAGGTGGGCCCTAGTAGCTTGGGATAAGTTATGCGGGCCAAAATTCCATGGAGGAGTGGGAATTAGAGACCCTTTGCAGGTAGGGCAAGCCTTAGCAGCTAAACTTTGGTGGCACTGGGTAAAACACCCAGAAGCTTTATGGGAAAAAATATGGTAGATAAAGTATGCTCTGGATGTGGTACAGCAAGAATTGATCAGGATGGAAGGCACTAGAACAGGATCCCTAATATGAAACAACACTTGGCAGAACAAAGACTTGGTCCAGAAAGAAATCTTTCAGGTGGTTTATGATGGCAGGTCGGCCCTGTTTTGGGAGGATGCATGGGAACAGTTGCCCGCCATGGACGGAAAAGAAGGAATGGCTCTGATAAGGACAGCATTGAAGGGTAAAGAGTGGACTCATGTTCACCATTACTGGAGAGAGAGGGGAACTTCAGAGGAGACAGAAAGAGTCTAGCGAAACCTATCAGAATGGCCTATCTACTTGAGCAATGAGGATAAACAGGTTCTAGAAGAGGAGCTAACCCTTCGGCAAATTAGAGTCAGAAACGGCCCGGATATTTTACGATGGGGAAACAAAGGGGAGGGAACTTTTAAAGTCATAGATGCGTACCTCCTGGCAATAGGCTTGTCAGAAGCAAAACGGAAAAGAGATTGGTAACGCATCTAGCATCCTGGGATATGGCCAAAAATCGGGACCTTTCTATGGTTGGCTCTGAAGCGAGAAGTGCTAACTTGGGATAAGCTCCGCAAGAGAGGATATGAAGGCCCATCTATCTGCATGCTATGCAAACAGGACGAAGAAACTCTAAATCATCTTCTTTGTAAATGTCGCGAAGCGGGAATCATATGGGACAAAGGTGTTGAGCTTTTTCTTCGCGCACGTAGATTCAATAATGACACGTCCTGGACCATTACAAAATGGCCCCAAGACCCTTTCCATAATTCTATCTTAAACAGAGCCTGGGAGATCTTCCCAGGAATTGTTATGTGGAACCTATAGAAAGAACGAAATAGAAGAATTTTTAAACAAAATCACTTTCCTATTCAGCAAGTCTAGGAAAAAATCCAGGAAAATGTGCAGGAATCCATAGCTTCGTGTACATGGTCTAAAGAAGATAGAAGCCTTATCGCGGAGGAGGAAATCATCTTCAGTAATTGGAGACTCGATCAAGCGTACCATCACACAAACAAAGCTCCCAACCACAGTAGGAATAGCTCCAATCAAACTTGGTTGCCTCCAAAGGATGGTGCAGTAAAACTAAACTTCGATGGTGCATCAAAAGACAACCCTGGGAGGTTTGGGGCTAGAGGGGTCCCTCAGAATTTTGAAGGTACGATTATATCCATGTATGCTAGTAAATTGGGACACAACACCAACAACAGGGCTGAGCTTGAAGGACTCCTTTGTGGGCTTTCCATGGCTAGATCGAAGGGAATTAAGACTTTGGTTGCAGAGTGAGACTCTCTCCTAATAATTTCGACTCTCAAACGTATGATAGATGGGTCTTTCCCAGAAAATCTCTCAACAAACTGGAGACTTTCCTATGGTTGGACTCAGATCGTCAAGATAATCACGAGCTTCCCAGTGATCATCCCAGTTCAGGTGCGGAGAAGTGCAAACGTAGTGGCAGACTATCTAGCCAACCTAGGAGTCATGTAGTGAAATCGTCTCACCACGTGGAATTTAGGGGACCCACTAATATTCCCATTTGCTAAGAAGCCACAAAGCTAAACCTTAACAATACCTAGCCCTCAGATGGGGTGTCAAACGTCGAGAGCGGGTGTTCCACCTGGAGGCTCGACAAGACAGTAACACCATCTGGAGCAACGGAAAACTTGGAATGTGAACCGAGACTGTGTCTTTCTCATTTGTCGGTTAATGAGAAGCTTGTTGAACATCGTCCCAACAGCGCCACCCTCGAGAATTGATTTCTTAGGCAGTACAGGTGGTTACTCGCCATGACAGATGGTTTCACTCAGCATCATGGTAGTTGTACGATGGGATATGAATGGAAGTGGGAATAAGTGGAGAAGGTGGCTAGTACAGAGCCAAAGTTGGAACTTGGCGAGCGGAATGAAGAGAAGTTATGGGAACATGCATGGGAGTACTACGATGGCTACATACTCCATAATGATTCCCCCGGATAAACTAAGGAAACGACCTCAAGTAGTGAGAGGGGAAGGGAACAAGTATTTCAAGCTAGGAGAGATCTATAATGGTTAGCATTTAGCAATTTTGTGTGGGGTTGATCATCTTAAATGGAGAACTGAACCAGAAACCCAAAAAAATTAGGATTGGGTCTAGGAGTGGAAACCTGCCAAGTTAGCCCCGTGGTTTTTTCCTCTGTTAAGGCTCAAGGAGAAAACTTCACTTGGTCATAGAGACAAGCAGGCTTTAAGTTTAATTCGGAGGTCCTCGAAGTGTCGGGTGAACAAAGGTTGGTGGTCGAGTCCTCGTAGGCATCCAACCAACAAGGTAAGCAGAGTGAGAGTCGGTTCTTGATGTACTTCGATTAAGTCAAAGAAGTCGTTCAGAATGGCCAGAATTGGTATGCGAGGGAGTAGACAGAAAGGTAAACAACGGGAGGCTTCCTCCCCCCAAGGTCTGGTCAATCGTACCAGAGTTGCGAGGGCAGCCTAGATAGCCTCATCATGTTTCAAGTATCTATGCTCGGATGAAGAGAAGCAAATTGCAACAGAGATTGAAGAAGTCAAGCGTCAACGGCATAACACCTCTGATGGGGATATTCTTCAAGAAGTTAAGGCTTGGGTTGAGGATCTGAAGTACTCTTGGACCAAAGAAACAAAGTACTTCAAGCCGGCAGAGACCTAATGGATTGTTAAAGCGTTGGTAGCGCAGGGTGTGGAGAAAGAAAGAAAAGGAAACGACGCCACCCTCCAGGCAGTCAAGATGCTTGAAGAAAAATTTGAACTCTTTTGTCGATCCCAGTTCGACATAAAATTCAAAGTCAGACCTGAGGAGCAGAACCAAGAGAAGACCAAGAGCAACTCCAAGGACCCGAGTCCCCCTGGTTCGTGTGACTGCCCCATCCTGATTGTCAACGAGGAGGATGCAAGCAAGGCGGCAGGGGAATGCGTTAAGTTGGGAAGCCGTCTCGAACCTCCAGGAAAATCTCGGGTTTGACTTGCAGTGCTTTGTTCTCTCTTCTTTTTGGTTGGGAACCAGAGATTAGGAAGAATCTAGTCGGGTATGGCTTTGATTTTTAGGCCGATAAGGTTATATAGGCTTCTTAGGCCAAAGTATGATAGTCAATCTCAGTCCTTTTTAAGTCTATTCTAAACCATGTTTTGTTGGATGGGCATTCTGGGTTGAAGTTTGTTTGAATCCTGGACATATGGTTTTAATCAATGAGGGTTCTGATTTCCTTTTTGGAAGACCCTCTCCGTTTGGTCTGTAATTTTACTATTTATATATAGCAATATAAAGACTCTATTTTAGCTTTAAAAAAAAAGGCTCCATGAGGCTAGGCGCTCCACTAAGAAGAGAAGTGGAGAGTTATAATGGTCTGATGTAATGTTCCCAAGCAGATTCGCTAGGAACTGAGGGTTTATTTTCTGATCTGTTTGTATTATTGTTTGAGTGTTTCTGCAGGTCTGCTTCTCAAAGTTGCACTAGGAGTGTTTGATTGAGTTTTATAACTTATGAAGGTTGAATATAGCACAACAACCAATGGAAATAACAAGACACAACAGAAATAACACAAGAGAATGCTCAAATAACTTCAGATGACCTTTATTTAGATAATAAGTTGATCTCCATACATGAGATCTACAGATCACGAATGATATAGTAGAGATAAGAAGTCTGAGCTAAATATGCCACCAAGAAACAATGTTATGAAGATGTGAGACCTCCTAGATCTTCAGTAATAGCATGCAAATCAATACAAGATCAATTTCTTTCCCTTGAAGACTTGACAACTCCAAATCTAGCTAAGATGCGCCCCAAACTGGTTGTAGCAACCTAAGAAATTTGGCTTCCTTGAAGAAGGCCCTCAAACCCTTGTAAAATGCTGCCAAATTGTAGATCTGAGCATGTATAATGCATATGAAAAGATCCCTCCACCAAAATCTCAGATCTAGTCCTCCAACTCACTGAGTCCTCAATGGACAGTAAGCCCCTCTTCAAAAATTCGCCCTAAGGCCACAATAAATTAATATGCAGAAGAAAACCACCAATAATGGTTGAGAAAGGGCGCTCTAGACTTGGTAAACCCTCCTGGAAAGAGATTTACTTCAAATCTCCCTTCAACTGACCAAATCAAACTAGTTCTTCTCCAACAGCGCGCCCCACCTGCAAAAAACCTCCAGATTTGCACCTTAACTCTCCAATCCGCTGTAAAAATCGACTTGTAGCTGAATAGAATGGTGAGGGTGGAATATTTCACCACCTTGACCAAGCTTGGATCAGGAACAGAGGGATCTTTCACCTCCTTGTTGATCTCTAGGGTTTGTTTACTCAAAACCCTCAAAATGTAAGTTGCATAGCTCAATAAGCAATAAGAGAAAATGACATGAATGAGGAGGCCCTCCTCTCTCTTTTATACCTCCATCTTCTAATTTTCAGTTGAGTTACTTTATTGCCTTTTCTAAAGTTATCACTTTATTTTCTCCTCAAGTCAAACAATCCTTTTTCATACTTTATCAAAGTCACTTTAATAATATAACATTAAACTCCTTGTTGGCACTTTAGCACCTCCTAACCCCTTTTACCCTTGAGACTATAGTCTAGAGGGGTGACTAGACTACTAAGTCCTTAAATGTTCTTGTCAAGGAGAGAGGAACATTACATCTGACCATATGTCAAAGAAAGGCACCCTCCTAACTAACTCCATGGCACAACCTCCAATGCATAACAACCCTCCAAAAACATGCATGGAAGGAGTAAACAGTAATATAATAATCATCCACATGCACAGTCATAATGATGCTCAACTAACTCCATAGAGGTGCACCTTAGAAAGGTGTGCCAACCTCCTCACACATGTGAACTAAAGTAGGTTGCTCCACCACCAAAATCCACTAAAAGGTGTGCAAGGATACCAAATAGGTGGAGCGCTCCACATGCGAGGTTGGTCAAAGGTCCTGGGAGCCTCAACAACCTCCCAAAATAGAAGATTCTTCATGGATGCTTTCTCCAATGTGAAACCACCTCAAAGTTGACCATGTCAACTCCCCAATAAATAATAAAATATGCTCCAAGGTGGTCATAATTTCTAAAAGCTTGTGCAATTGGATAGATCTAACGAAAATAAGGAGTCAACAACCCTATCCACTCACCAAGTCAACAAGAAACCCAACTAATTCCCAAGTCTAAGGGGATTGCCCCTCCACTTATACAAAATAATAAAATATGGTGATCAGCCTCAATGTGTGCAAATGAAGAGGTGCGCTCCATTAGAATGTTGCACCATGTAAACATAAGTTGTACTCCTAGCAAAGCTCCATCATAGTACTAAGATAAGAATGTAACATTAGGCTCAACCTAGGCTTGAACCTAGGGTGCACCACCACTAAGAGACAATTACATCAAATAATACATCATTAAAGCCTTAGAAAGGCTATATCACCATGTAGTACCCCCCATATGGAACGATATACATCATCAAGGGTACTAGCATCATCAAATGAGCATCCCCCCTACGTGATGTCTAGACAGGTTTCAATGTTATTGAGTTATATCACCTTGGGAAATTCCACCAAGAAAAAGTGTATTACCACATCACATTAAAAACCATAGGAAAGAAACATAAGAAAAGTGTTAGCTAAAAGTGACACATCAAGTATGTCCCCACCACACATTCAACAAAAGGGGACCATGTAGAACACACCCTATTAGTGACAAACCAATATCATAACACCTTCATACAGTCACTAGGACACTCCAAGAAAAATATGGCACATGAAGTAGCAAGCATCCATATGTCAAGGGAGTGATCCATCAAGCAAAGGTGTGAAAGCAGCACCAAACCACTATATGACCATCAACCATGACCATCCACCATAGAGAAGTGAATCTCTACCACCAAAGATCTCCATCAAATAATCCACTGTCAAGAAGAGAAGAGGCTCCATGAAGGTGTGTACACCCAAGTCCATCCAAATGCTCCATGGGTACTAGTTGCAAACCCCACAAAATGTGATGAAAACCACATATGAAACCTCATACAATATGAGGTGTAACAGGGCTAAGAGAAAGAAAGAGAAATTTTCACAAAATGCCAAAATGGTTCAATGGAACTCAAACTTACATCAAGAAATAATGGCAATGTGGGAGTGATGAATGCATTTTGATCTGATCTCAATTACAACAATGCAAGAAGATACTCAAATACAAGTAAATCACATAAGAGCAAGTATGCAAGCATAGAAAGAGATTGTCAGAATTGTACACATGTACACTCATTTGCATTACCCTATATCATTGCTAAAAAAATCACCGGGAAAATTGGCAATTTTCCAATTTTTATCAAACTATTCCCCAAGCCACGAAATCATCTTGAAAGAATCACATTTTTCCCAAAAATTGCCAATGCAAAAAAAAACATCAATTGAAAAGTGAAATAAAAAAAATAAAAAAAATAAAAAAAATTATGCTTGCCGACTTTTTGCCACAATGTTAAACTATTGAAGGACATAAGCCATAAACATCAACACATTGTGCGCTGAGTTAAATAGTGATATAAACCGCTGCACTAACTCAAGATGCAAGAAAACAATGCCTAAACATAACATAGATATCCTGATGGTTGCAAATAGTTAGAAGATCTTATTGCAATCTAGATTACATTACATATGATGCAAGCTCTCACTTGATTGCCTTCAACTGTACAATCACAGTATATCTACACGTCTAATGACTGTGCACTAGTTTGATTGTTGATTTCTATAGCTTCGCAAGGTCTTCTACATTGGCTTGGTGTCTTAGCATGTGGAAGAGAAGTCCTCTTTATCTGGTTGTTCGAGAGGAGCAACTAATATGAGCTCCTTCCTAAGTTTCACTTAGGAAAAGTACATTAATTAAATTATTTAATTAATGTAGACTTTGGGCTAAAGTTTTCTAAGGATAAATAATTAATTATTTAAGTGAATTAGATCTAATCTCCACCATTGATCTAAGAAGGTTAGGATTTAATCCTAGCCCTCTATCACTTTGGAGATTAGGGATTTGACCTATGGAGAAAGTATAAAGTAAACCTAAGGGAGAGGATGCAGACACATTGAGGATGTGATTTTCTCAAGGAGTGAGAGACTCAAGTGACTGAGGAGAAGTGTGAGGGATTGTAGAGAAGGATCTCAGTGAGAATTTCAGGACAGCTGAATTCTGGAAAGAGGAGAGGCCGAGTTTCCTAGCAGCCAAGAGACCGAATTCTGTAGGAGGCTGAGGTTTCTTGGGGGCCAATTTCCTGAGACTGATTTCCAGTGAGGGCCGAGTTACAGGTTCTCACACAGCTGCACATTTCTGTGTATTTTTTCTGTGGGTCTCTACCCAGATTTTCCAGATTTAATAAAGTGAAGGAAGATTGTTGTTGGGAGAAATTTATTTGTTATTATGTGTCTGATGTCTCTGGTTATTTCCGCTGCATTTAATTTCTGAGTTAATATACCAGTGTATTTATTTTATCAGCAGTTTTCAGATTTTATTGAGGAAAATAATTTATGGGTTTTAAATAAATAGTTGAAGTAAAATAAATCAGATCTGGTATAAGAGATTTAACATCGATCCATAGGGAAACCACCAATTATGCACACCTTACATTCAATCATACAAGCTAGCATGTAGAACACACACATACCACAAAACAATAGATTAAACAACACATCAAAGGGGGTACAAAGGGATTTAAGCCCAAGGAAACCTTTTAATGGGAAGCTTGGGTTGTACTAGAGTTTGCCAACACCCTCCAGACCATGAAATCCATTTCCAAAGATTTTGTCAGTGATTTTCCTACCACTCGACAGAAAAATGAATCTATCTTGTGGTAGTTTGCAAATTCTCCAAGATGGCAGTCTTCGTACCCTGAGTGAAACTATTGGTTCCCCTAAAGTTGCAAAGTATTTCTTCAAGAATGTTTGAAGCCATTTTGGAATTACCATTAACCATCGTTTTTTATCATAACCCAAGATTTCTCAATCGCTTTTGGAAATCTTTGTGGAAGATTTTAGGATGAGTTGCGCATTTCCACTACCTTTCAGCCACAAACCAATGTTATCAATGTCAATCATTTTTAACCAAACCAACTAATTCCTACTGATTTTTTCCCTAAAATTGGTTCAAAACAATGGTTTGAACAGATTTTGTATTGGTTCAATGTAATAGGCACTTTTGGCTATTATAGAATAATACATAAGTGTGTAATCACTACATTATAATAACGAATGAATGTCATACAAGAACCCTTTGACAGTATCTATAAATACATTGATGGGTCACAAGTGAAAAGGCATAATGAAGAGTTATAACCCAAGTGCTTATTATTATTATCATACATTTGCTTAGATGACACCCTTCAAAATCCTATATGATATGGTTGTCTCCTTCACTTGCAAATTTTTCAATGTTTCAATACGCAGAGATGCAATAAGTAAAACTGATAAAAATAGTCTCAGAGGCTCTGGTCTGTTCATATTTCTGAAAAATCAGCAAATCTTCTCTAATGTCAAAGTATATGGATGTCTTCTCCTTTGGAACAACTTTCCAACAAGCCAAAGTGATCCATAATCGATCAACCTATGGTCAAGTAGACATATCACACAGATCTTATTTTATTATAAGTTATAACAACATATTCCACCATCAACAATCACACAATAACACAAAGATTTACCTTGGAGAACCTCAACTAAGGAAAAGCCCCAGCAAAATGGCTTGCTCGACTCTTTTATTCCCATGGTGCAAAACAGATTACAAGGCTTCTAAAAGCTTTTCACTTGTGTTGGAATTTCTACAACACAAAGTGCATAACCTCTACTCTACTTGGTCAATTCAATAAGAGGCGTGTCAACTATTAATTATTCAACCCTACCTTTTTGTCGTACCATCCACTATCCTTCTCTCTTCAATATATTTATCATTTGATCTCATGGTCTATATGGCCTCATGCCATTCCTTGTGCATGTCTTAGTGTAACCCTATACCTACCATCAAGTGCATTACCAAGTAAGATGGACACTGAAATTTTACTATTACAAATAAGACAATCGGATTTGAATGGTAAACGAAGTAGAAATATAGTAGGAGTATTTGATTACCCTTCTTCCATTGATTCAAAATCAAGTGTTGCTTTGTCAGTCTCTATGTCACAGATCACATCACCCGCTTCTATCTAGATACAATCAAAAGAATGATTATATATTTGTGAAATGTTGAAAATATGAAGGAAAAAAAGTGCATTGATGCAGAACATGGTATAGAAATACTTCTAGTGTGAAATACTTAAAAAGCAATCTTATCACAGAAGCTAGTTCAATGAAACCAAAAGGGAACCAAGACAAATATCCAGCATCTACAAGTAGAGAAGCAACGCAGTACAAACAACTGCAATAAAAATTCACCTTATCTCCTTCATTCTTTTTCCAAGAAGAAATATTCCCTTTGTCCTACAGACCAAGATTACACATTGAACATGCTTAGAAACCATATTCATGATTCAACAAGAGTAACAACAAATAGTGTTTTTTCCAACATCCAAAAAAACTCAACATTACATTGGCAAGTTTTGCTCATCTAAATTATTTCTACAAGTCATCAAAATTCTCTACATTTCGCCTAGTTTCGTGCATACCATAGTCGGCGATAACGCTGGCATCTGAAGAATATTATGAATGGGCAGCTCTACAATGTTTCACCAAAAAAATATAGTCAATACTTTGTAACACTCTTTCCAAATAATACGGATCAAAAATCTTTGAAGCAGAAAATCAAATTAGCAATTTAGAACCACTAACTAATAATTAACAAATTATGTGGACCCTTTTCCCCCACCTCAAGGAATGTAACAATGTTTTAAAACTCAGACTTGGAATCAGAATCAGTCTAGGGTCAACTCGGACTCAGAATGACTTAGACCGATCTGATTTCAATGACTCAGTTTACTAAAAGATACATAAAATATTTAAAGTTTATGAAAAAAATATATTTTAAAGATTCCAAACCATTAGAGACAACATATGCAAAGTTTGTTCATGCATATACCATGTAAGGGTGAATATATCAAAATGGCACTAAGTGCAATACATATCAGCAACAAAATACATAATCAATGAGGCTCTAAATGGATTCTGGACTCTAGAGTCTGAAAAACATGCTACAAACATCTCCTTTTGCTTAGGCTTGTCTTCTTCCAATTTCACGAACTGATTTTGCAATTCCAATCTAATCTGTCTAATCTCTTATAATGGTGCCATGCATGGGGCAACTTGGCCTCTTATACAAGCCAAGTGTTCTTTCAACCTACGAATCCCTCCCCGCCTTTTATGCATTTATTGCAATATTTGCAATACATCTCCTCATTAACAAGATCTGCATGGATCCATGCAGGGCCTTTGACTCTTGGGGCCATGGTAAAATTTCATTTTGTAAATTCGAATATGCAACATTGCAAACCCTATCTTAAATTCTTAATATGTAAAATTCATACTTCAAACTTCAAACTAGTAGAAAGCTGAAAGTACAAAACTTTAAAGACAGATTTCAGATCTGCAATTTAATGAAAGAAAAAAACAAAGAAAGACTTATCATTAAATATTAACATACTTGGCATAGATCATTGCTCTTCAATGCTACTCCAAAACTCCAAATGCTCACAAATGCTCAATGAGAGAGGTGTGAGGCAAATAGAGGGGGAGGGAGTCTCTTCGTAGTTTTTTGGTGGGGTTTAGGTTGTTAGAAATTAGGTTTTGGGTATTTTTTAAATTGAATTTTTCATGCACAATCCGCGGTGTTGGGATCTAGGACTGACTTGGTCGAGTAGGTACGAATCAACCATGTGGTGTTGGTTTGTTATTGAACCGGCCGATTCAAGGCATGTCAACCTGCAACGGTGCGATCCAGGACCAAATCGGCCAAGTAGGTATGGACACGGCCAAGTTGGGTCGGTTTGGTATCGAAATAGCAGAGACATGCCTTGACTCGACCAGTTTGGTACCAAACCAGCCCTTTGAACCAATCTACTGGCTGAATTAGTACACTCAACTATCAACACGACTGAGTTAACCAAGTCCGAGTCAACTCGAACAAATTTTAAAAATTTGAAATTAGTCGCCTTCTACATGGGCATTTACCATATTGACAGATGTTTTGACCTCTATTTGAATCTTCAATAAATAGTACATCATTATGACTCCTAGTTTAGTTGCAGCACATTCAAATGCAACATGTGATTCAAACACAATAAACTTTAGGTGTAAATATCCTAGGAAAATGACATGTTCTCTCTCTAACCAAGTAAGATACAATTTTTTGTATTTAGTATACAACACTAATCCAAAACTATTGTACCCATAGTCACAGCGTATATCCTATATAGGTGTGATACATTTTCCCACTTATATCTCTTCCTACGTTTGCGAGGTCATCTTATTAAGGCCACTATTGTAAAGTTCATCCGCGACAATTCAAAGGACATATGATATATTAAACTTTTGTTCAAGATCAAGGAAGTCGTGACTTACAAAAGATGGTCAATTGTAAGTCAATATTTAAGCCACTTTATTAAATATTAATTAAGGGATAATTAGGTTTTATCTTTATTGAAGAGTCATGACATTAGGGATTTGGTAGCTCTTTATAAGGTATAAATAAATCTTCTTCACTTCTAAGGAATCACCATCTTCACATTTTAGTTATATTCACCTCTTAAGTTTAAGGGACGTATTCCTAGGGTTGCAAGTGCACTCTAGTTATGTCTTAGGCTTGTAAGTGCAGTCTATGTATCATGTTATGGTAAGCAGGTGCTACCCAATCTTACTGTGTATTCACTATTATAGTGTAGTGAGAAGAATTCATAAATTTGCTCCATTCTACTTTGTTATTTCTCATTATTTTAAGCAAGTTTACAAATAAGTTGTGCTAGGTGCACAACAAGTGATATAAAAAGCTTAACAATCCGAGATAGGAAGTGTTATCACAGAATTTGTACTTGTGCAAAGCCAAACACAAGATCCTCAAATCTTGCATAACTATGGAAGATCCTACCATTGTCACCTTAGTAAGAACTTCCCTCGTTTTAGTGATGGAAGAGATCGACCACAAGGGAGGCTTCCCTAGTGACCTTAAGGGATCAAAGTAGCAAGTATAGTAGCCAAGCCTTCCACCCCCTCTCTCGATCACCTAAAGATTGGTCTAGGTCAAGATAGTAGAAAAGATATGATGGTGTTTGAATACCTACCCAGAACAAGAACACTTTATAGCATATATATGGTTATTTCCAAGTCCAAACATGCAATTAATACCTCTTTAGGACACTAGACATGAAAAGCTGCTATGGCTGTTATGAATTTGCAGCAATGCACAGTAGTACAACAGCAGTGAATAAGTTATAACAGCAGCAACAATTATTTATCAGAAATGCAACAATTGACAAGGAAAACTTAGCATAAAACCACTAGAGCAATACGCAATTGTTAAATGCAATTTCTGAATATGTTAGACCACCTTTACAAGAGTATATGCAGCAAATAAGAGTATTATCAGATGGCTGTAGCGAACTTTTGTAACAGCAGCAAGTTTATTAGCAAGTTTGCAAGTGTTAGTGTTAGTAAAGTTAGTAGAGAGCTTGAGAGAGTTGAAAGAGAGAGCTTAGAGAACACTTTCACCACAAGAGAGATTTAAAACCAGTGCCTTTCAACTCTGACACCAATTTCATTCACTTAAATGCTTTGAATATGAACAACATTATGCAAAATAACAACAATATATACATATACAACATCATACAAGGAAAACCCATAACAGAAATAGATAATTAAGCACACAATTATTAAAACAAGCACATAAAAAACACTTATCTTTTATAAAAAATCACCAACTGTGTGCAGACCTCAAACTTTCCTCACAGCCATAGACTCTGCTGCCCATAACTCTCAGCAGCAGGTCACCCCCGAGATGGGGCTGAAACTCCACCAGGGCAAAGGAATCTTAAGCCAAGCTAAGATCTGTCAACAGCCAAAATTCTCAGACTAAGGTGCCAACTCTAGCAAACAGTCCACAGTCTCTCATTCCCCACATGCCTATCCCACCCCAGGAAGTGTGCTCCTTCTCTGCTCAACAATCCTTCGGCTGCCCCACTTCCCTTTCGGAGCTTCAGCAATAGGCCGAACATGAAGTCTCACAACCTTGTAGCTGCAGCTTGGCATCTTGGGAAAATAATTCCCAACAATTCTCTCACCTGGAGAGAATGCTCAAGGGCCTGACAACCCGCTTCTTCAATAACACACGAGCTTGACAACCCGCCTCTCTAGCCCAATTCACCCAGGTTTCTAGTTGTCCACAGCACCAAGCTTTCCAAGTACATGTATGGTGATGGTTGCAGCAGAGTTCGGATGGTAGGAGAGAATAATGGTAACAATGATGAAGGAATGATGGAAAATGAAATAATTTCCCCCAAATATATGTGCATGTTCCCAACTTGACACTTGTCATGTTGGGAACTACATGGGCCCCCCACATGGTGATACGTTCCCCCTTAGGGACATAGGATAAAATGAATATCCCATACTTTAGACTTTAGGAATATTAATAAAATATTCCTTTGAGCTTAAGCCCCCTTAGCTTAGCCCCTTTCCTAAACTCTTAGCCCCCCCTTTCCCTTTCTAGTGGAGTTTAGCCCCACATACTCTTTCTGTCTGGTCGGTCTGCAGCAGTGATGTGTTTTTATTAATATCTGAGTGTGATTACATAATACAAAGATAGGCTCACTGGCCTTTTAGATTCTGGCTCTCATGCCTAATAACCACACAAGCACTCTGGCCTCAAAATACATATATACAAAGTCACTCTGGCCCAAAATGTCATCGCTCACTAGCCCATATGTACATTTACCTTTACATTACAATTGGGGTTCGACCTAGGGGTATTACAATAACAAGTTGAATGGATGCATTTTAATCAAAAAAATAATAATGTCATTCTAAGCATCAATAAAAGGTTAGAATTGCATATGTTGTGTATGAAGTATTTAGCCGAAAGTGTGATCATAAAGAGAGCTCTAGATTGAAACTAGCGAAGTCACAGTTACCAGAGGTTATAAAGGATCGGTTTGAACTTTGTATTCAATAAAAAATTTCAACACTATAACTGTGAATTTTGACATATATTTGATGCACGAGTATCAAAGCTGAACGTAAGGGATGCTTGTGCAGACCAGAACTAGTTACAGATGAAAGGACTCACCACTTGAAGAGAACTGTCGACATCCACGATGCAACTGCAAAGAAACTTTCATCAGATAGCAAAAATCTCTCACCATGTCCATAAATAGATAGAATTTGTAAAACACTCTTGGATTCCTTACCTCAAGTTCTGAAACTAGGTTTTGTTGAACACCATTAGATGAGATCAGCAAACCATACCTGCAGCCTCAGTTAGTGCCATAAATAATGGAACAGACTGGAATAGATCATACATTTCCTAAAGATAGCATGAAATATTGACTACCTAAATAATCAATACAACTCCACTGTACCAAATCATAAGGCTAGCCTGCTTACATTGATACATGTGTTAGAAAATTTATACTTCAAAACAAATAATATACTATTTTGAAAACTATTTCAATTTATTGCATGTAAAACTTGACAAAAAGCTTTCTTTCAAAGTGAATAAGCAACGCATACAGAAACAAAGATTATAAATATGTCCACTAGTAGCCAAGGCCCAAAACTTCACACACAGATTATATCAGTGTGAACTAGTATTTAAAAACGATAGAGCCCAAGAATGTTAACACAACGCTCTGATATTAGGAATCATGGGGTAGAGGATCTATGGTGAAGTCTCCAACTAACCGTAATCCAATAAGATAAACAAGATGAAATATAATAGCACCTTAATAATGAACACATAAGACTTCAAGAGAGTGTGCAACACAAGTAAAGCAAAATAGTATAGGTGCCTTTAGGCAAAAGAATGAATAAACTCACTTGAAGGAGATCATGTTACAAATGAGGAATGTTGTGTATTTATACCACTCCACTAGGGTTAAGGCACTAGCCCCAAGGAGGAGAGTAGGATGATCTTACCCTAAAATACAATTAAATACAACAAAGTGTAATAATGAGGGTAACAACCCACAAATCGGCCCATAAAGGGTCCCAACTACCCACATGGTTGGTTGGCACATGGCCACAAGTGAAGATTAGCCAAAATATCTCAACACCCCACTAAGCTAAACAAGGGGCCACAAAGATGCCATTACATCCATAGATTATCACAGAAGATCGCCACGCCAACGCCCCATAATGTTGAGTTAGGGTCATCAGAAGCCATACCACTCACGAAGAAAGCCTTAACGATCAATATGGGATTGATTGTGCTAAAAAGGGTCTTCAGCGATGCAAGCTCATACTTGTCAAGTAAAGGAGGACCAGCTGAAATATGCGCCTAGGATGAGGGTGACTCTAATTGCTAAGAAGGCTGAGCAAGAAAGTCAACATTGTTAGTAAGAGTGGCAATAGCCCACTTAAGCAAAGATGGCAACAATAAAGTAGCAGGATCATCGTCGTCGTCATCATCCAACACCAACAACTCCGAGTAAAATTTGTCATCACTAAATTGGATATCACTCAAAGCGGAGGAATCACCATCAGCGGAGGTCCCATCACTGTGTTGCATGTTACCACCCAAACTCTTACTTTTCAAGATAAAGTTCTAAAGCACAAGTAAGACCCTAGGGGCACTAAGGAAGGGCTACCCACTATCACCATGCCAACTCATTCACACACTTTTGGTTAGCTCTCCTTAAGCACAAGGGGGATATCCCTAAGAAATCCTAGACCTATCAAAAGATAATCACAAGGAATGGTATCTAGACTTAGGAGGACAAATCTGAATTCCGATTTTTTAAGTTTATAATTTTCAATTTTGTAAACATCAAAAGAAAAGTTGATTTATTGATTTTTTGGGGTTGGTTGAGAGTAAGATTAGTACCATTGGGCATATGGAGTCTATAAGGCATCCAATATAAGTTATTTTCTTGTTATGATAAGGAAGCATCTAGCCTATTTCCGCCTGGTCCACACCTCGGGTCATGTGGAAGAAATCTTCAATCCACTGGGTATGGCCTTGGGGGCAAGTCTCAAGTTGGGTAGCTATCACCTAACACTCGACTCCTCCGTCTAGGCTAACTCCTAGCGAAGCCAAGTGGGGTAGTCCCTAATAAAAGAATCTAAGGCTTGATTAAGCTAAGCACAATATTATTCTAGGAGTTAAATGAAATCAAAAGCAAGTACAACTAATCTAGCATATAATGACACAAATTGCTTATGCGATCGATATTTTAAGCAAATAAAGTACTTCAACACAAATGATAATGCCTGGAAGCAAATGAAAGTACTTGAAAGTAAATGACAATAAGCAAATATAGATATTGTGTTAAGCCCTAAATAGTGGTACATTACCCTTTAATTGGGGCATATTACATTAGTATTGTTATTTTATTTATGTCGGCTTGGGTCCACTAGTTGTAATTGTACCTCTTAGTCTCCTATATATACCAAGGAGACCTTTTCATTTGGAATCATCTTGTATTTGTAAATTTATGTGGTGTATGAGGAGGTTTCCCCCACGAAGAGGCTTATTATCTGAAATTCTCTCTTTGTCAAGGAGTTGAGTACTTATTCTGAGGTTTTTATGCTATTTTGATATTTGGTTCTTAATATTTGGTATCAGAGCTCAAGGTCTTGGGGTTTCACTGCTACATCTAAGAAACCTTGGCATTTTCACTATAACTTTTTTTCTACGACGTTTCAGAAGGAACGCCTTCGAGGATATTTAGTAGACGGAGCAAGGTACTTGGGGTTAAAATTTCAGCTCCTGAGGATTTATACTTTCGGAGATATAGCCTGTGTAAGATCGGGTTCTGGAATCATCCTGAATTTAGTCATCGCGGCAACTTCGCTATAAAAAAAAATTTGTGACATTTCAGACCTTGAAACTCGAAGGCTATTCAAAAAAATTACCAAGGTATTTCTGATAAAAATTTCAACTTCTGGGGAATCCTACTTTTATAGATACACCCTATGTAAAATAAGGTAGTTGACTAGTCATATTAACTAGTCTCAAACAGGTCTTCCGGGTAAAACAATGATATCTTCTTCAGTGAGTATCCAAATTAAGTGAGACTAGTTGCATTGGATAATGGATAGTCTGTAGTATTTCTAGTGCAAGTTTCATAATCAAATATCAAATATTGTGCTCTTGGCACACTTTACAAGTACGCTCTCTTGGAAGGGCCAAAAATCAACAAGGTGTGGGGAAGTTATCATAACTTCCACTTGGCACATCCAATTTTGATCAAACCTGTGGCATTGCAGAGAAGGCATATCAGAGAACTACAAAACGAAATTTCAAACCTAGAAGGGCCAAAATTTTGGAGATACAGTAGAAGAAAGATCGTCTAGCAGAACCACCTCCAAATCAAGGTTTAAAAGTGATACTTGGCCAACATGCCACCAAAAAGGGGAACTTCTACACCAAATAAGCCTTCAGATAGTCCTACTTGGACTCTTGATGAAGGTGAAGAAATGCGCAAGGACATAAATGATTTACAAAAGAAGGCAGTAACAAAAGATGAACTACAAGGGATGATGGATTCAACAGAAGCTAAGTTGGAAGCAATAATGGATACTAAGATGGATGGTTTAAAAAGGGAGATCATAGAAGGAATGAAAAATTTCCTAATAGAGAGGCCACCTAAAAGTGAAGATGTATGCCATCAAATTCATGATGAGGACACAAGGAAGATGAATCAAGACTGGAGAAACTCCAACTTTGGGTTGAAGACCAACCACTTTCCTAAGATCGATATGAGGAAGTTTGATGGCAAGGATCCAATCACATGGATACTCCAGATGGAGCAGTTCTTTGATCTACATGATGTGCCACACACACAAAAGGTACGAACTGCGTCTTTATATTTAGAACCCAATCAATTTGTGTGGTATCGATGGCTTTGTTCTCGCAAATCACTTGTCACTTGGATAATTTTCACGGAAGAAATGATAGCACACTATGAGGATACAAGGAGCAATATCTTCTTCAACCAATTGATAAATCTCAAGCAAAAGGGTTCAGTTGCGGAGCACATTGAGAACTTCCAAAGATTGAATATAAAGGTAACGGATATTCCAAATGAGCACGTGATTGATGTATTCATAGGAACTTTAAAGGATAACATTCAACATCAGGTTCGCCTTTGGGAACCCAAATCATTGGAGAATGCGTTCAGGGTGGCGAGAAATGTTGAAAGTAAAAATATGGCTATGGCTACTAACATCTATCGAGAGAATAATGTTCTTTCTTCTAAAACACCTCAACCTACAAGGTTGACACCTCAACAATTGGAGGAAAGAAAAGCAAAAGGTTTATGCTTTAATTGTGACAGCAAGTACAGTAAGGGACATAAGTGTGGTGAGAAGAAATTATTCTACATAGATT
>ML784631.1:341932-359400 GCA_009831015.1 Picea engelmannii | reverse complement strand
TCGCAGGGGTGCGGACATCCCGTTTACAAAAATTTAAGTGCTGGTGTTTAAAAACACCCAGTAGAACCCTGCTGTCTTCGACATAGATAATCTTCATTATATATGAGTTGACCTCCGTGCTAAACGAGCGGTCAACAGGGCCCACACTATCTTCAGACAGTCTAACCGTTGGAAGATAAATTGGGATGATTTGCTCAGTTACAGTTGCAATTGCAGTCAAAGTTATTGTTGCAGCAACAAAACCTTAACCCTCTTGTTGAGGCACCTTAAGTGAAGAGATTGACCTAATTTCTGGATAGCCTAGTGCGCGCTAAACTAGCGCACCTCCTGGTGCTCTCAGCAAGCTAAGACGTCAAGTTTGATTTTTTGGTCAAAGTCAAAGGTTGACCAATTCAAAGCAGTCATGACTTACTCTATGAAGTCAGAAAACAAGTTAGAAGGGGATTCTAACTTCAAAGCATGGAAGACAAGGATTGACCTCATCCTTGCCAAGAATAAAGTGTTGGATATCATGAAAGGATAGATCGTGGAACCACAATTTGAAGAAGGAAAAGAGAAGGAACCTCAGAACGTTGCAATTATGGAGAAGTTCAAGGACAATGACATCAATGCCATGAGTATCATAGTGGACTCTATAAAAGACCACTTGATACCCTACATCTCTCATCTTGACTCATCTAAGAAGATGTACGATGCCCTAACTAACCTCTTCTCAGTCAGAAACATTGGACAAGTAACGAGTCTGAAGAATGAGCTCCGTGACATGAAAATGAATGATGATGACAGCATAACATCATACTTTGTAAGAATCTCTCAGTTAAGAGATCAACTGCAAGCTATTGAAGAAATCGTTTCAGAAAATGAACTGTTAAATATAGTACTCAATGGCCTTCCGAAGACATGGGATGCATTTGTTGCAAGCATGAACACAAGAAAGGAGTATCCCACATTTGAAAAACTTTGGACTTGTTGTGCACAAGAAGAATCAAGGATTAATGCAAAAGAGAAATCCCACAATAAATACGAAGATCAAGCCTTCACAACAAAGTTCAAGAATATCAGGTATAAGAAGAAGTTTGGCTTGAGGAAGAAACCAAATCAAGAAAAGGATACGTCAAAGATACAATGCTTCAATTGTCGAAAATATGGTCACTACAAGAACCATTGTCCTAAGTTAAAGAAAAGGAAGGAAACAGACGAAGCATCAGTTGCCGAAGAAAGAGAACCCTCAAGGAAGGCCAAGCAGGATAAAACAGACTTTTTCTTCTAAGTCAAGGTAACAATATTCTTCAAAGTTCTTGTACATACCATGTTTACATAGTTTCTGTACATATCATATATATCTATTTCTTAGAAGATAAGATGTTTAAGTGAAACAATACCTATGGAAGAATAACAAGATAAGGATTGCTATCACGATGACTACAAGTCAAGCAATACTCATGAAAAGATGAAGTACATTGACAATCCTTGGTAACAATTCCTGTGGAAGCTATTATATAAGTAACAACTGCCAGATAAGTCGAAATCAGAATCAAACTTGAAGAGACCCAGAAGAAGTCAAAACAGAAAGAAGTCAGCAATCAAGAGGAAATTAGCAAAAGACTTGTGACACTTTGCAGAAGGCAACAAGGATGCAGACGGAAGCGTGGCCTCTCTTAAATGGAGGGAGCTAATTACAGAATTCCAAAAGAAGAGCATGCATGAAGCAAGGATTAGGAGGGAGCTAATCCTAAATGATATGATCCATTAAGGATTATGAAGTATATGTCCATGTTCCCATTGAAAAATAGCAGCCATGATAAGCACCACGTGTTCAGTTTGACTCTAGAAGAAGTCTTCTTCGAAAAGAAGCCTTAAAGTATCCTTGGTTGTCCTTCTACATCCATGATCCTATGATGAAAGGAAGAAGTTGGAATCTTCAAGGCATGGAATCTATAGAAGACTCCATGGACCCAAGAGCTAAAGAGAAACATGAGGAAGAACATGAAGATTCCAAGAAAGAAAGAAAATCCAGAACAACCAGTTATTATACCGAGAATCACAAAGACCACCAGCTTGGTTTGAAGTTTGAACCCACTAGAAGCAATCAAGCAGAAGCAATGGAAGTTATGATAAAGAACAGTGTATGTAAGAAAATGTGAAAAAGACTTATGAATGGAAGCATTGCGAAATTCAGAAGTTCTTCCAGAAGAAAGGGAAAAGACTATGACGAGAGCTCTTCCAGTAAACCAGATATATCTCTTGTAGTATCCATGGATTGGAATTTACATGTAAAAGATTGTTCTTCCCAATAAAGCAAGTGAGAAAGAAGCTTATACCACAAAGAGACCCATGTATGCAGATATAAGAAGACCTTGTATGGATTCAAACAACTTGATGCAGAGTATCTCATATACATCAGAAGCATGGTGAAAACCTTCTATGACAGAGAGAGTGTATCAGAATAGTTACTCAGAAGTCTGGGATGATGGATTGTTAATCCATGGCAAACTCTCATGATGACAAAAAAAGTGCTACTTGGATATGTTTCAGTTTGAGCCTTGCCACGATGTCATGAGCTAGCAAGAAACAGAAATGTTGAAATCGATCATGATATATTGTAATGATCAGAGCTATATGAAGCCTTCAGAGAAAACCAGTGTTCCATGACAGACCGAAGTACATTAAGATCAAGCATTATATTCTTCGTGATGAAGTCCAGAAAAGAGAAGTGGCTCTCCAATATATCTCCACAGATGCGCAGATAGCAGATATTTTGGTAAAGCCTCTATCCAAGATGAAAAGTTTGTGTACTTAAGAAACAAGTTGGGGCTCGTAGAGACGAATTCCTTATTGAAAAAGGAAGAGATTACTCCCAGGTTGGGAGGGAGCACTGATATGTTATTGATTTATGGACAATCATTTTTCAGTTTGAAAAATGGTCCAGGATGAGCAGCTCCTTTCCAGATTGGAAAGTGGTTTGAGATTTCTGGCGGATAGGCATTTTCCAGTTCGAAAAACGGTCCAGATCGGACAATCATTTTCGTAATGAAAATGGTCTGATAGATTGTTGATGTACCATAAACAGCGATTCTCCTTGTGGTCAGTGTGGGGGAATGGTCTAGGACAGTCATTCTTCTTGGCAATCACTCTGAGTAGTGGTCAAGTAAAATGGTCCGCCTCGTCGGGCAGTCATTCTTTCGAAGTTCACAGTTGTGAACAGTTTCAAAGAATGGTTCGCTTTGGAGGTTGGTGCAGGACAGTCATTTCCATTAGGAAATGGTTCGGACAGTCATTCCCTAGGGAAAACTCATTCTATCCAGGTTGCACTATGATTAGTGTCAGAGGAATGGCCCAGTTAGGTGAATGGTCTAGGTTCAGCAATCAAGGACATGCATTCCCTAAAGCAGACTCATTCTCTCCAGGTTGCACTATGATTAGTGCCGAAGGAATGGCTCGGTTAGGTGAATGGTTCAGGCTCAGAAATCAGGGACAGTTATTCTTTTATGCTTGGGAAGAATAGTCCAGATAGCCCATGGTTGATATTTTACCTTCTGAGGGCAGATGCTCTTCCAGATCTCATAGATGTGAGTGGAAGAATGGCCCAGATGACTCAGTTTTGTATCATGATATTGTTATGCAGGTTGATATCAAATGATATGATCACTGTGGAGACTGTATGTCTCTGGACAGTAGTTGTATGCCACTGTGTTGGATGTGTTCCACTGTTTGTGACTATGTGTCACTTATCAAGTAGTCGTGTGCTACTTGGTGTGGTTGTGTACTGTTATCCATCAAAGTTGCACTAGGATGGACTTCCAGCAAACCGTCAAAGTTTGAACATTGTTGTTCAAAATTCAAAGTTCAGAAGTTCAGCCGATCGTAAAGACCACCCTTTTTCTTTTATATTTCCATAAGAATTGTAATAAGAGATGTTGCATGATGAACTTGTAAAAAGTCTTAGCCACCTTAAGTCCTAAGCGTGAGTTATACTCTGGAGTGTTTTTTTTACTTACTAATTATATTTTGCCGTTTTCAGGCAATTTATAATTTATGAGTTTTTTCACTCAATCCCTCCAGAGCTGGAGTATATGCCCATGGTTAGGCTTGAGCATGGATCTAAGCCTAGTGTCTAATGTATATTACCATGCTAAACATTCTTCTAGAGTCTTATGGAAATGTACTAAGTCCCCCTTAGGTTTTTTTAAATTTTTCAGTTAATTAAAAAATTGCCAGAATTCGGCAATTTTTAATTAAAAAATAAAGATGTATTAAAAGAATGGTACTAGGGGACTTAATATGGCATGGGAATGCTCATTTTTGGACCTAGGGCACCCATATTACCTAAGCACCCACTTAGTTGAGCAAAAATAGTGATTTTAATCACTTAAAAGTCATTTTTGCTCACAAAACCCAAAAAAGTCAAATAAAATCATAAAAAATCAGCAAGGGCACAAATTAAAGAAACATGTGGGGACATGTTTGAGACGGAATAAAGGCACAAAAGTCAAGGTGGCAATCATTGAAGACAAGATTGATGTGATTGAGGATTGTGTGATGAGGTGTTAGCAAGTTTGGAGCATGTACTCAAAAGGAAGTGCGCCCCTCTTGGAGAGGTGGCGCATTCTAAAGAGGGCAGCCTACCTCTTGAGAGGTGGCGCCCTCCCTACTCACCTTTGCTTTACAAATGGCATGATTTGGAGTGGGGGAGAGGTGGCAGCCCTCTCCCACACACTTGGAAGCCTTATGCTAACATGTGGTGCGCCCTCCTTCATGGGAACTTTCACCCTCTTGCTATATAATAAAGCACTCTCCCATTTGCTTAGTTAGTTGGAGCTTGGGTTGAGATGCTTGCTATTGCAATCGGAATATCATTTCTATTTTGAATAAAAAGGATTTGGAGGCTACTCAACGTTGTAGAGCTATTGTGTGTGGATCATCTATGTGCATGATGTATATGATATATATGCTTTGTTGATTATTTATTGTAATTTTTGGTGAATCTTGGCCTTGTAAGGGGAGCTATCTCTCAATAGAATAGAGGTAGGAAGCTTGCTTGCTTCTTGTTTCTATTGTCTTATATATGCTAGGTAGTTTGATGTGCATGCTTATTTTGCTTAATTCTCATGCTCTCAAATTTTTCTAAATTATATGACACCAATGCGGTTAACCTCTTTGCAAGAAGTTTGAAGTTGTGCAGGATATCTTATTTGAAGGAGAGGCTAAACTAGCTTGCTGCCCCCTCACTCTTCAAAATTGTGGTGAAGTAACATAGTCCCTCCACTTTCCATCAAAACAGGAAACTCCATTGCCCAAGGGTTCAAGAAAATCAAGCATTTCTTCTTCTATTTCTCATCAAATTCTATATCCCTTGGTTACTTGTTCCAAATACACATAAAGTAAAAGGATTGTTGGTTTCTAAGGTTGAATGTCTCATTTACTTTATGTATTTCAAAGCAAGTAGTTTAGATCTCAAGTTCTAAAGAAAGATTTAATTAGATCTAGCTTGCTTTATTTTATCTTTAGTCTCGCTTCTTCGGCAATTTTTAAAGGCTAAAAATAGGTGTTTTCCAAGAGTTTAATTTTCATATTTGAGCAAAGCTTACTGTCTTTATATTTCTGTTTTAGGACAGCGAAAAGAATAGTAAGAAAAGGGCTTTCTCTACTTGGTTTAAATTCAGAAATTTGCTAGTTTATCATAGAATTTTACTTAGTCAAATTTTGGGACTTTCCTACTAATAACCCAAGACACTTCCAAAGTGTTTTTTGGGCATCTTTTGTTGTCGTTTGCTCGCTGTTTTGTGCAGGTTGACAAACAGATAAGAGGAGATTATGTCCGTTTTCGGCGGATTAGGAGCATCCGGGACCCCCGGGAGCACCCCTTTACACAATAAACATTTGTAAAACATTGTAAAGACTTGTGACCCCCCTAATGAATGGTCACAAGTCACTTCCTTAAAGTTTTGTGCAAAGTTCTTTAATAAAATCAGTGGGGCTACAAGCTCTCGCTTTTCATCCCCCCTGGGGGAACGGTGTTTTCGGTGGTGGTGTCAATTTTTTGCAATTTTAGCTTTAGATTTAATTTTCATAACTAAAGATAAGCTAAAGTAATTTTTCAATTCATCACAAAGCACTGCAATCAATCTAGATTAGATTTCTTTTTGCAATTCAGAACACTATTTGCTAGATTAGCTTTAATTTCTTGCAATTTCAAGTTGGAAATAAACCATCCCCTCAGCTCCTCGAAAGAGGCCTGGTCAGTGTGGATTAGTAATTAGTCTCACATTTCGTTTCAGTGTTTTATTTCCAATTTAAAATAAACAAATTCCCCTCAGCTCTCAGTGCGGTTCCTGACCCTTCCGATTGCGAACTAGTCTCAATCTGCAGGAAGTAAGTTTCATACACGCTGTGTTGGTCAGTGGTTGATAGTTTAATTAGGACAATCTCTAAAGTAGTTAGCTTAATGCGCGGGAAAACGCCTTGAAGTGACCTGCGAAGTAAGGCGGGCCCTCTTGGGACCCAGCTTCCCACCTGTTTTGGACATCCGGCACTTTGAGTGAGTTTTACTGGTGAGACCTTTGGGTCTCGGTAAAGCTCTCCGCAAGTTTCCAAACAAAGAGCTAACCTCCAAGGAGGCCCAAACCATTTCACTAATTCAACATCAATTTATCTTAATAAAACACACGAACTACATTGCCCACGATTTACTTTAAGGCACTGGTCTCAATTTTCACACTCAGCAAAGCCACAGGCTTCCTTTTATATATTGAATATCATCTTTAAAGCAAAATTTTAATTTCACTTGCATATAACAAACGTACCTGAGTATCCTTTTTATGCAAATATATGCTTGATGTTATATCGTGGATGAATGATTTGTTTATGTGTATTTCAATTCATGGTTGATTGTTGAATGAAAGTAATAAACTCCTAGATTTATATTTTTGTACTTAGCTTAGATCAAGCCATAGTATATTTGTTAGGGACTACCCCCCTTGGCTTCGCTAGGAGTTGGCCTAGATGGAGGAGTTGAGGATTAGGTGACAACACCTTAACTCTCACTTGCCCCCAAGGGCACACTGAGCGGATTGAAGATTTCTTCCACGTCTCCCAGGTGTGTATAAGGCGGCAACATGTAACACAGAATAATAGTTGTGTACTACTATGGATAGACATAGTTGTGTTCTATTGAATGGAATTGTTATGGTTGCCATGAAGACTATCAGTAGTGTTGAAAATAATTATCAGCTAGATGGATATTCAGTGTGCTTGTGGACAGACATTCTCCAGGCGGAAAATGGTCTAGGACATTTATTCTTCTCAGACGTATGTCTGGATTAGAAGAATAGTCCTTGTAGCCCATGGTGTGGTTTCCAGCATCTGTTGGAATAGTTATTCTTTTAGGACATGTGTCCAGATTAGAAGAATGGTTCTTGTATCACTCTGTGGAGTGAGTGACTTATCCAACATCATGCTTGATTACTCAGATGGAGTATGGCTTTGAGAGATGATACAGTTGATGTTATCAGATGATACTAATAGTGATGATGGTGCTTGTGATTTGATCATGAGATAACCTGTGTGGCTATTATGATGCTATCGGTTGAATGGTATGTTTGTGCTCAAGACCATTACCTTTAAATACCTCCCTAGCTAGGAGGGAGTGTTGATATTATGGTAGTTGCGGGAGGTATTAAACCTCCACATGTAACCCTGACAAGAATAGAATATTCTGGGAAGCAAGAATAAACCCTAAAGCATTGGACATAACCCTAAAAGACAAGTCGGCTAAAGAAAATAATTAATATTGAGTTTTTAGCCTCCAAAAAGAAGTCGACCTAGACAACTAAGGAAGAGCAGTATAAATACAGGATGCCAAAGCTCATTTGGACACATACAACTCGCAACTGTAGAAATTTAGTAAGTGCGCAAGTTTGGAGAGTAGTTGCAGTTGCAGCGACTGCAACTAGTATTTTCGGTTTTAGGCTTGGACTTTCTCTTGGTTATGGTTTGGACTTTCTGCTTGGTACGCTAGCTCTGGAGAGTGGTATGCTACCTTGATTGGATTTTGGATCTAGGGTTTGCTTCCGAAATTATTCTCTTTGTCAAGGTTAAGGTGCTCGGGGGTGGCTTCGGCCTATGGTTGGGTGACAATATTGCTATATTGTCTATGGTTAAACAAGCACACCTATTTTTCTAACAGAAACAATTAAGACCCCAGATATTTTACAACCATTGGCCATCCCCAGTCAGTGTTGGGAAGAGGTTTCCATGGATTTCATCACAGGGTTACCGAAGTCTGAAGGAAAGAGTGTCATCATGGCGATTGTTGATAAACTGACCAAGTACGCACACTTTTGTGCACTCTCTCATCCTTTCAGAGCCAATACAGTTGCCACCGCATTCATGGAGACAGCTCAAAAGCTACATGGAAGCCCAAAGATTATTGTAAGTGACAGAGATCCCATCTTCACTGGACATTTTTGGACGAATTATTTTCTTGTTTGGGTACTCAATTGGCTCATAGCTCATCTTATCATCCTCAATCTGATGGACAAACTGAGATAGTAAACAAATGTCTGGAAGGCTACCTTCGTTGCTTTGTCTTTGATAAACAAACACAATGGTTCAAGTGGTTACCCTTGGCAGAATGGTGGTATAACACTTCCTTTCATACTACAACAAAAATGACACCATTTATGGCACTCTATGGATATCACCCATCGTCCATCACTTCTTCTCTAAAAGAAAAATCTAAGGTTAAAGCAATGGAAGATCACATCGAGCATCAACAACAAGTTCTCCAACTCTTAAAGAACAACCTGACCATGGCACAGAATCACATGAAACAACAAACATATCAACACCGTAGTGAAAGAAGTTTTGCAGTAGGGGATTGGGTATTTTTAAGACTACAACCATACAAACAGATGTCCCTCAAGCAAGCTAAGAAGGATAATAAATTATCACTAAAGTACTATGGCCCTTATAAGGTGTTGCAAAAGATTGGTAATAAGGCATACAAATTGGAGTTGCATGCATCTTCGCGAGTACACCCAATTTTCCATGTTTCATGCTTAAAGGAGGTTATAGGTGACAAGATTCCAATTCAAACTATATTGCCAGAACTTGACGAGGAAGGAAAAATCATATTGGAGCCTGAAGCTATCACTGACACAAGAATTCGCCAGCTAAGGAATAGATCCATTTCAAAGTATCGCATTAAGTGGAAGATACTACCTGCTGAAGATTCCACTTGGGAAGATGAGTCTTTTGTATAGAAGCATCTAGAATTACTCAAGTGTTGCGGACAACACTTGTTTGAAGGGGAGGGGCATGTTAAGCCCTAAATAGTGGTACATTACCCCTTAATTGGGGCATATTACATTAGTATTGTTATTTTATTTATGTCGGCTTGGGTCCATTAGTTGTAATTGTACCTCCTAGTCTCCTATATATACCAAGGAGACCTTTTCATTTGGAATCTTGTATTTATAAATTTATGTGGTGTATAAGAAGGTTGCCCCCTCGAAGAGGCTTATTATCCGAAATTCTCTCTTTGTCAAGGCGTTGAGTACTTATTCTGAGGTTTTTATGCTATTTTGATATTTGGTTCTTAACACATTGTAGACCAGTTCCAAAAGTAAGAATGTTGTTGCAAGATGAATGTGTTGCAATGCTCTTGGTAATTTTTATTAGTTAAAGATGATTGGTTGAATTAGTGGATTAATTCAATGAGATGGACCGATGTTGCAAGTCCACTCACGAGGGCATGCTGGAGATTGTAAGTGTGAAAATGAAATCTAAACTAATATTTTTTCCTTTCACCACTATCCCTCAAATGGGTACAAGCAGGATTGCAAGGAGTTCCAACGGGGAGAGAACTAATCTCAATGAATATCCCCCTAAATTCACAAGTCAATCTGTCGGTATGATCCCGTATTGAACAATAGTAATAGAAGGTTTTCCCTAATTAAAACTACTCCACACAAATCAAATCCCTCTCTGGTTCGTGGCAAGATCCAGCAAGTTGGCAAGTCCGAGAGCATATCAGGGAAATGACAAGGAAGGTTCATTACTTTGCAAAATGAAATACTAAAAATTAGACTAAGCTAACTAATCTAAGAAATTGAATGTTTTACGGTGCTTGGGTTTATTTTAGATTTATTTTAACTTGCTACAATGAAAAGGAACACATGCAAAAGACAAGGTGCAAAAAAGGAGACAATCCCCACGGGGGTGGGGGGATGAGAGGCCTAGTGGGTGAACCCACTATTGCTTTTGAGTTACAATCTTTTTTAGAAGAATGTTTGATGGTCTTTTATAGATTTAAGCCCATGCAAACCTACAAATAGAAAGAAAAATGATATTGGAAGAAGGTTAGGTGCCTTGGGTGCTCCAGGATGGTTCGGATCCACAAAATTTGGGCAGAGTATCCCTTTGGCTATTCGTCAAACCTGTAATAACAGCAAGCTAATGTGGAGGGAAAATGCCCAAAACTGATTTGGGACAGCCTGCAAAAGGTGTTCGACTTTACACAAAAAATACCAAGTGAAAGCTTAAAAAACGTTAGTAAAATCAACCAAGAAAGCAAGTGGAATGTTAGCTTTCTTAGTGGCTTTTGTTTGCTTTTCGGGACAGCAAACAATAAGGCACGAAGATTGCCAAATATGTAATTTTCAGCTCTTAAAAATGAATCTAACTTCTAGCCCTGAAATTTTACTATTAAAATGCTTGCTAAAAGAAGAAACTTCATATGCTAGATCTACTTGGATTAATGAAAACTTGTAATTGCAAACTAGATCTGGAATGCATGCATAAAAAGGTAAAATCTACTTTTGATTTACAATTAAAATAAAGATCTACTTATGCATGCAAAGAACAATAACCAAGAAATATTTAGATTTTTTATGAAGGAGAGAGAGAGAAGCTCGATAAGTGGAATCCTTGGGCTATAGAGTCTTCTGGTGACAAGCCAAAGGACTACATTCTCAAAAGCTTTGGAGCTTGTGGAAGGTACAAACTAGTCCAGCCACTTCTCCAAAGATGAGGACCTGTAAAGCTTAGAAAACTTGCACAAAAATTGTTAAATCTGGTGCCACCTACAAGAAAAACTTAGATAGCATGATCATTAACCGAAATAAACATGCAAATCTTAAGCCGCTAATGTAAATGAACAATAAAATCTAAGAAGCAACCTAGCTTAATAGATTCTATCCTACTAGGTGACAACACCCCTTCAAAGGCCAAATTAACAAATTAAAATGCAATAAACCAAACTACGACTACCTCATATATGAAATGTTAAACAACAAACATCCACACAAAGAATTCTAGCCACCTTCTTGACCTTCAAAGTCTTCTTTATTCCAAAAAAGTATAATAATACAAAGTACAATGCCAAGCCAAGCCCAAACTCTCATTAACCAAAGAGGAGGGTGGTCGCTTTGCATATATACAAAAGAGGGGCATAGATCCCAATGTAGAGGGTGAGTTAGCTCAAGAGGGAGCATGCCACATGTGAGAGAGTCACTTGCCACATCTCGGGATGAGTGGGGACAAGTGCGCCACAACTGAAGCAAGGAGAGGAGAGATGGTGCCACATAGCAAGAGGGAGGTGTGCACCTTCCTTGGGATTGGCGCACTCAAGGAGAGTGTGCCACCTCCCAAGAGAGGGCACACCTCATCTTTGAGATCTCCACCATCTAAAGATAACTTTAACTCTCTCACAACTCACTCTTACTTGCTATCTAGTGCCACTAATAACCATTTAGGCTAAGTGAACTGCAGACAAGCTAAAAACTAGGGAGCACATACAAGATAGGGATGGTTGTCTCCTACACCACATCTTGATCTCCTTGCTCAATTTGGCAATGGCATGATCCTCTTGGCCTCCTAGTTCGAGGCTTGCAGCAATAGATTGATGCCCTTTGCAACTTTTGTGATCTTCTACAGTGGACGGTTAACCTAGGTAAGACTAAGGTTATGATCTTCAATTCGTAAAAGTGTGCTCTCTCCAACAACCACTTCCACCTCTGAGGGGAAGAGATCAAGATTACCACACCCTATACATACTCGGGGTTCTAATTCTGAGGGCCTCATTTAAATTTGAAACTTTCTTTCCAACCTTGTCTTTATAAGGGATATGGCTCCCTTGCCCTACTCAGGAGATTGTGCTTCCAAATCCACTTATAGGAATATCTTGTCCAAAATGCACCTTTTGGACACAATCATCAAACCCACTATCCTATATCGTTTCAAGGTCTAGGGACCTAGCTTGATTCGAGCCACAATAGAGAGAATGCAAACCCTTATGCTATAGTATATCATTCATTGCAAACACACAGTTCCTCAATGCATCATCCAAGCAAACTCCAAGGCCCATCCTTTGCGCCTTGAGGCCATCTTCAGACATCTCTCTCTCCTTCAACGAGTGCAAACTCTCAGTGACCATGCTCCTAGTAGAAATCAATACCACTACCTTGCTCTCTGCTCTTCTTATGCTATTGACTTTGCAAGCCCCTTGGATGTATTGGTTTTTTGAGGCTTCGAGGTTACTTCAATCGGTAGCCATCTCCCATAAATGCCTCATCTTTTCAAATACTCTTTAAACGCACCAAGTCACCTCCTATTGCTTAAGCAACCCCTGAACCAAGTGATTAGACAGGATATCTAAAGGCAGTACATCCGAGCCACTTGGATCGCACCCCCCAAGAGTTTTAGCCACAAGACGACTTTGTATTTCGAGCACTTCATGCAACTAAGAGACAACCCTATTGCCAAACCCATATATACATGTAAACACTCAATGCACACCCTCAAGAACCCCTTTCGACAGTTTTAGACGAGTTGTCATCGACTTCAAGTTGAGGTTGATCACCACATCCCATGCCCTGATAAGACTTGCCATCTATGCCACTTGTGGGAAACTAAGTCAGAGGAGCATTTCATCTTCAAATGCCTTTTTTATTATGAGATCAGAGAGAGGTTTTACTACCTTTACTGAGCCTATGGTGGCTCCATCTCTATTGTTAGACCTGTGTATACATACAAACACTCGATGCACGCCCTCAAGACCCCCATTCAATAGTTTCAAACAAATTTTCATCGGCTTTAGGTTGAGACTTATCACCACATCCCATGCCCTAATAAAACTTGCCATCTATGCCACTTGTGGAAACTAAGTTGAAGGAGCATTTCATCTTTAGATGTCTTATTTATTATGAGGTCAAAGGGAGGTTTTACTACCTATACTGGGATAATGGTGGCTCCCTCTCCACTTTCTTCCATTATCTAGACTAAAGATGCCTAGCTCTTTTCGTGAGGGATTTTATCAAACATAGATTGCAATCCTTGCTAAGACCACCCTTGGGTTAGAGCCTGTAATGTAGCTAGGGGGATAATATGGGGTACCTAAGGAGATACCCAAGGGGAATAATAGTAGAGATGTATTGTTATGTACGAAGGCCACTTTTAGTAAATAAGGCCTAGTGTGAATACAATAAAAGTAAGAGGGCTTACTACAAGGTTCCTCCTCTAGAATGTTCTTAGATGGTAGGTAGTATTATATAAGGGGTGTAAACAATGTAATGGGCATGTTGATGAGTATTGTATTTGGAGCGTAGCTCATTACGAGGATGTCCCCTCAAAGAGGCAGGTGATCAGGAGTGGATCCCTTCCTTAAAAGGATTGATTGTATGGCGTTTCCCTACCCTAAGGGTTTTCATAATAATGAAGGAGATTTTCTACATTCTTCTTTGTATCTTGTGTGATGATTGTATTTTTCAGATCCTTGGTACTTAACAAGTGGTATCAGCGTGTCCATTGGATGTAGCTTGGGTGGTTGGGAGGAATGATTGTTACCCTTCCCACCCAAGTTCAAATCCTTGGAGTGACATTTTGTGCCCTTTAATCTAAGTTGCAGGAAACACCCCCCCCCCCTGTTTCCTGCCCCGGTACGGTACGAAACGGGTACGGTACAACCGGGAAAAGTCGTCGGCCGTACCATACGGCATTTCTTGATTTGGAAACGTCGTACGGTACGGCCAGCAGCATTTCCCGGCTGTACCGTGCCCGTACGACCGAGTTTCGGCGGATTTCAAAGTTAAATTAGGAAAAAAATGGGGGTCGTGGGGCCCCTAAACTGCCAGTTAGTTTTAGTAAAGGTTTTTTTTACCTTCTCCAAAGAGAATAAAGATGATTTTCTACCTTTTTGTTTTAATTAAAAAAAGAAACTTCTAGATGCAAACAGAAACCCTAAATCTCCTTCCTTTACTATAAGAAACCACTTGCTTCACTCATTCCTCACACTTTCATTAGCAAGAGGAGCTTCCAACAGCAGTAAGAAGGAGATTGTGTGTGGTTTTAGTGAGCAGGTTTCTTTTCTATTTGGTGAGTAGATTTATTTTATGTTTGCTTAGCAAGTTAGCTGATTTTTTTTCTCTTGGTTTGCAATATACAAATTTATGTTTTGTTTGGTGAACAAATTTTCTTCTTTTTTTGCAGCATTCATGGCTTCTCAAAGTGTTGTTTCATCTACTCCTAGAGTTGCTGAAGTAAGCAGGCAGTAGGAATACTATCCTCTTTGGAGGCATGTTACCAAGGTCAAGGCTATGGGTGTTGGTGGAGGTTCATGGGAATGGAAGTGCAATTTATGCAAGAAGGATAAGACCTTAAGGGCTCTTACACAAGAGTCAAGGCTCACATTTTGCATGAAGGGAAGGGTATTGAAGGTTGTCCACATGCTCTTGATCTGCAGGTGAGGGATAGATTCCATAAAGAGCATGATGATGCTCAAAAAATTAAGGATAATAGAGCAAAGATTGCTATGCATGGCAGTAGCAAGCATCCTCCTTCCTTGGGTGTTAGCAATGAGCCAAGAATTGTTCACGAAGCAAGGAAGAGGAGGGCGCTAGAGGTAGAAAACGAGATATCCAAAGGCCCTGGAGGACGAGGTGCAGCTTCAGACAACAGATTGATGAAGATTTGCAACAACCAAAAGAGAGAAGAAACAGAGTCAAGAGTGGCAAGGGCCATATTTGCATGTGGCGTCCCATTTAATGTGGTTTGGTCCCCTATTGGAAGGATATGGTGAAGGCAATTAACAAGACTCCTCAAGGTTTCAAGGAGCCAAAATATGAAAAACTCAGAACAGTGTTGCTACAGAAAGCGAGGTCATTGATTCATGATATTCTCAAACCAGTTCGCAGTTCATGGACCAGCACAGGGGTTTCCATTATCTCTGATGGATGGACTAATACAAAGCAGAGGCCCTTGGTCAATGTTGTTGCATCATCACCAACAGGAGCGATGTTCTTAAGAGCAGAAGATTGTTCTGGCGAGGTAAAAGATAGCAAATTCATTGTTGATATTTTAATTTCTGCTATTGAACAAGTAGGGCCAGCAAATGTGGTGCAAGTTATCACAGATAATGCACCTGTTTGCAAAGCTGCAGGCTTGATTGTTGAGAGTAGATATCATCATATATTTTGGACTCCTTGCATTGTCCATAATTTAAATCTCATTTTAGAAGAGATTGAGGCAAAAACTAAATGGATTAAGGAGGTCACAGGGCAAGCTAGGTAGATCATTAAATTCATCACCAACCACCACCAATCTCGAGCAATGTATCAAGAATACTCCAAATTGGAGTTGCTCAAAGTTGTGGAGACAAGATATGCCTCAAACTGTTGATATTATGGTAGTTGCGGGAGGTATTTACCTCCACGTGTAAACCTGACAAGAATAGAATACTCCGGAAAGCAAGAAGAAACCCTAATGAGTTGGCTAATAACCCTAGAAGACTTGTCGGCTCAAGAGGATAATTTATATTAGGTTATTAGCCTCCAAGAGAAGAAGTCAGCCAAAAATAATAATAATATATTGAACAGACAGGTACCCAGAAGGAGAAGTCGACCCCAGTAAGTCTGCCAGAACCACTATAAATACAGGGCGCCAGTCTCTCATTTGACACATCTCAGCAGTTGCAGAGAGCCAGTTCTGCGCAGTGCAGTTGCAGTCTTGTGCGCAGGTTTGGAGGAGAGTTGTTGGTGCAGCTGCTGCAGCTAATAGTTACGTTTTGGCTTGGACTATCTCTTGGCTAGGGTTTGGACTATCTGATCAGCTCTTGTTGATGCGCTATCCTTGGGAAAAGGTGCGCTACCCTTTGTATGGCTATCTAGCCTAGGGTTTGCTTCCGGAATGATTCTCTGTCAAGGTTAAGGTGCTCGGAGGGTGGCTTCGGCCTATGGTTGGATGACAAGGGTATTGTCAATGGTAAAACAAGCACACATCTTTCATATTCTAACAGGTTATGGGCCCACACCTCCTTCATTCAATCTAAATGCTAGAAGGAAACATAGCCGCTAGGATATTGAGCTCGCTGAGGAACTGCCGCTAGGGTTACTAGCAGAAGCAGCTTCCAAGACACTGCCGCTAGGGTTACTAGCAGGAGCAGTTGCAGAAACCCTAATCCCCTTGTTGAGGCACCTTAAGTGAATGGATTGACCTAATCTCCGGATAGATCAGTGCGCTCTAGCCTAGCGCATCTCCTGATACTCTCAGCAAGCCAAGACATGAAGTTTGAGTTTGTGGTCAAATCTAGGGTTTGACCAAGTCAAAGCAGCGATGACTTATTCTATGAAATCAGAGAACAAGTTAGATGGAGCCTCTAACTTCAGAACATGGAAGACAAGGATTGACCTCATCCTTGCCAAGAATAAAGTGTTGGATATCGTGAAAGGAAAGATCGTGAAGCCAGAGTTTGAAGAAGGAAAAGACAAGGAACCGCAGAACGTTGCAGCTATGGAGAAGTTCAAAGACAGTGACATCAATGCCATGAGTATCATAGTGGATTCTATAAAAGACCACTTGATACCCTACATCTCCCATCTTGACTCATCAAAGAAGATGTACGATGCCCTAACAAACCTCTTCTCAGTCAGAAACATTGGACAAGTAATGAGTCTAAAGAATGAGCTCTGTGACATGAAGATGAATGATGATGACAGCATAACATCATACTTTGTGAGAATTTCTCAGTTAAGAGATCAAATACAAGCTATTGAAGAGATCATCTCAAAGAAGGAGTTGGTAAACATAGTACTCAATGGTCTTCCCAAGACGTGGGATGCATTTGCCGCAAGCATGAACACGAGAAAGGAGTATCCGACACTTGAAGAACTTTGGACTTGCTGTGCTCAAGAAGAATCAAGGATCAGTGCAAAAGAAAAACCCCAAAAGAAGTACGATGATCAAGCCTTCACAGGAAGATTCAAGAACTTTAGGAACAAAAGGAAATTTGGTTCAAGGAGGAAGCCAAATCAAGAGAAAGGCATTTCAAAAGTACAATGCTTCAACTGTCGAAAGTATGGTCACTACAAGAATCATTGACCTGAGCTAAAGAAAAGGAAGGAGAAACACGAAGCATCAATTGCCGAAGAAAAGGAACCTACAAAGAAGACTAAGCAGGATGGAAGAGACTTCTT
>ML784631.1:302896-318064 GCA_009831015.1 Picea engelmannii | reverse complement strand
GGGGACGCTTCGGCAACACTGATGTCAACAGTCGATGTCATTGTAATGTGATGATAAGTTGTTATGATGAATTGTCATTGATGAGTTGTCATTGATGTCAACAATATAACAGTTAGCAGAGAATGAAAATGTCAAACAATATGCAGAGATTCAAGCTCAGAAGCAAGGACATTAATCAAAGCTCAGAAGGAAGAGCGCATTGTAGAAATGCCATCGGGATCGAAATCCCCACGGGAAAACTCCAAAGGATTCAAGGAAGAATCATGTTCATTGAGATAGTTTTCAGGAGTAGTCGCGCAGAAGACATAACGCGAGGTGCAGAGGAATCTACCTAAAAGCTCAGGAGAGGCAGCGTATTAGATTGCACAAGATCAAAGCATGCAGATATCCTTGGTTCAGTTGGAAACCAAGTATAAACCCAAAATCTCAGAAGAGATGACGCACATGAGGCTCAGAAGAGATGACACACAGGAGGCTCAGAAGAAATGACGCACAGGAGCCATCCATTATCATTTCGAGAGTTATATTGATCGTCAGATCAAGTTTAGTTGAAGGACAGTGTAAGCCACAAATGTTCCAAAGTGGACATGAGCCGTCCGATCTGAGAAATATTTCGGGAGTCATATTGACCGTCCTATCTATATAAAGTGGAAGGATAGGATAAGCAAATATCAAGGCCGAAGCCCAGGAGTCACGAACTCCCGTCAACCGTCGGATCTCTATTCAGAGCACGCCAAGGTAGCAGTGGTCAAACTTCGACGCTGACCACTTCGGGGAAAATGGGTTGAGAACATGTAAAATGACCCGAAGGCCGAAGTCCCGAAGTGGACATGAGTCGTCCGATCCAAGGAACACTTCAGATAATATATCGACCGTTGGATCGAGTAAAGTGGAAGGATAGGATAAGCAAAGATGAAGGTCGGAGCACCGAAGTCCCGAAGTGAATGAGGACCATCGGATCTGGACAATACATGATGGTCGTTGGATCAAAATAGTGGTCAACTTCGACGCTGACCACTTCAGCGAAAATGGGTTGAGAACATGTAAAATCACCCGAAGGCCGAAGTTGCGAAGTCACGAAATTAAGACACGTGACACACACATTGAGAGCCCACGTCATCAACAGTGACGTCAACAAGGACACGTAGCACGAGCTCCTGTCAACCGTCGGATCTAGAAAACCCCTCGATCGTTGATCTATTCAGAGCGAGCCAAGGTAGCAGTGGTCAAACTTCGGCGCTGACCACTTCGGCGAAAATGGTTGAGAACATGTAAAATCACCCGAAGGTCGAAGTTCCGAAGTCATGAAATTAAGACACGTGACACACACATTGAGAGCCCTCGTCATCAACAATGACGTCAACAAGGACACATGGCACAATCAGATGATGACTAGTGTCAAGGTGAAGTTGGCATTTCAGGTATGCGTAAGTTACGAATCTAAGTGACACGTGGCAGCGACTCAATCAGTACCATGTCAGCAAGCTACGTCACTCCGGGAGTTTGTACTTCGGGAGTTTCACCACCAGCAAATGCCCGAAGTCCCGAAGTATCGAAATGAACTAGAACCGTTCATCGTGCAAGTAAAATCCAACCATCCGATCTACTTCGGCGAAATGAACTCCGGAATATTGAAGGGTTGCGAAGGAGAAATCACCCGAAGCGTCGAAAGTCGAAGCCAACATTGATCGTTGATCTAAGATAACTTCGGGAGCATTCTCAGTCGTCGATCCAAGACACAGATCAACGAATAATCTTGGCCATCCATCTCAACCTTTGATTAAGTCATAGTCGTTGATCAAGTACAGTGGAAAGATAGAGTAAGCGTAAATCACGAAGAAACGCTAACTGTTGATCTACTTCGGGAGCATTCTCAACCGATGATCGAGCATAGTGGAAGGATAGCGTAAGTGGAGGTGTTAACCGACAGCAAGCGGTCATCACCACTTTATGACTTATTCGGTAGGTAATCACTCCAGAGTTCAAGAGCCACGAATAGCCGAAGTTCCGGAGTCAATGAGAACCGTTCATCTCAACTCTTGATTAAGTTGTAATCGTCGATTGTGATTGAAGCCTCTAGATAAGTAAGGATCGTCCGTTCACGAAAGATTAAATATGGAACGTCCGATCTACTAGTGAAAATCCGTATACGCACTTCGGCGAAATTTGCTTCGGGAGATTTGAAAGGTTGCAAAGGCCTGAAGCCCCGAAGGACGAAGTACCGAAGAACACGGTCCCAGCACTGGACATATGGGGGCTAAAAAGAAAAGGGCGAAAGAAGAGGCAGTGCTTAAATTAATAAGCCCGTGGTTTTGCACATATGGTCACATGTAAATGGTTTGAAGGAAGCGCCTCTGCAGAACTCAATTTCTACAATATTTGCAGAGACATGGAATCGAGTTAAAAAGAAATCAATCCATATCTGTGATCGATTTACAAAAAGCACTCTCATTGAATTAAAGAATTAACAATAATGTTTGAATAATAATAGTGATTATTGTTAATGTTAAAATGAAGAGGTGCGATGGTCCAAACAAAGGGACACAATGTTTCATAGCTCACACCAGTTGGAAGAGTATATAAACGAGAAAGAGGGGTGAGAAGAATAGGTCTCTGAAGTCAAGATCGAAAGATCAAATCAGAAATAGAGTCCAAGAAGAAGAACAGATGATTCTTATGAAGTGAGGATGGAAGGGAGGAGCATGAAAGGATTCATATCCTTACTAAGCAAATTGTAAAGATAAGGGAGTTGGAGCTTCCTAGGGTTGGTGCCCTAAAAACAAGGGAGTTGGTGCTTTCTAGGGTTGGTGCCCTAAAAACAAGGGAGTTGGTGCTTCCTAGGGTTGGTGCCCTAAAGATGAGGGAGTTGGAGCTTCCTAGGGTTGGTGCCCTAAAGACAAGGGAGTTGGAGCTGCCTAGGGTTGGTGCCGTGAAGAAGGGGATTTGTGTCTCCTAGAGTTGGTGCTCTAAAAAGGATTGGTGTCCTTCACTATTCTTTATAAAACCTTGTAATTCATGTTAAATATATTTATATAATTGATTTTGCATACAATTCATTGCTGATTTATTGTGGTAATCAATAAAATATAAAAAGTAACTGCTAATCGTTAAAAAAGGGGTAATATTGATTCACCCCCCCCCTCTCAGTATTCCAACAATTGGTAACAGAGCAGGTGCCTTCAGCACAGTCTAACAACTGGAAGGTAGATCCTGAAGATGGATCAACAAGAAGGAATGTCTAACAACAAAGCACCATTGTTCAATGGAGGAGGCTATGCTCTATGGAAAATAAGAATGAAAAACTTCTTGTTGGCTCTTGGTTTTGATATCTGGCAATCTGTTGTAGATGGTTACACTACACCAACTGATCTAGACAATACATGATGGTCGTTGGATCAAAATAGTGGTCAACTTTGGTGTTGACCACTTCGGCGAAAATGGGTTGAGAACATGTAAAATAACCCTAAGGCCGAAGTTATGAAGTCACGAAATTAAGACACGTGACACACACATTGAGCCCACGTCATCAACAGTGACGTCAACAAGGACACATAGCACGAACTCATCTTTGGGCTGGGTAACACTTTGATTATAACAAAGAGATGTCACTTGAGCTTGTTGTAGGCTCAGATCATTAAGAATATTCTTCAGCCATATCACTTTACCAATTTACAGAATGCACTAACTAGTTCTTTGTATGTTGCTTCTATGGAGGACGATGAAATAGTTGGTTGCTTTTCGCTGCCCTATAAAAGTGTCCATGATTACATTCTGCATGAATAATTGTTGGCAGATTTGTTTTTATATAAGCAACCTGCCCAGTCCAGTTCTATGTGACTAATCAAGTTAAAGTTAACACTAAGAACACATTACAATGTTCCTTTCACATACTTTAAGATTCTTTCTATTACCTTCTAATGTATGGCTTTGGGGAAAACCATAAATCATGATACCATGCCAACAACATAGCTTAAATCTGACCTCGTAGTGTTAAGATAGATGAAATACCTATCAATTACATCTACAATGTTACATCCACTTGCTTTGAGTCTTCGTGATTTGTTAATTTCATGCATGTTTCAATAGAAGTTGATGTGCATTTACAATCAACCGTGCTAAACCTCTTTAGTATCTCGCACGCATACTTAGTCTAGGGCACAAAGATGATGTTCTTTTATGAAATACCCACTCCTTAACTAAACAATAATGAAGCATTCCCAAATCTGTCATTTCAAAGGCCTTATGCAACGCAACTTTTAACTCCTCAAATTATTCCTGGTGTTATTCCATGTAATAATGAGATCATCAAAATCCAAGACTACAACCATTATTTCATCCATACCTTTGATTTTGACATTCAAGTTTGGATTGGATGAGCTTCTTCTGAAACCATTGGATATAAAGTCATCATTAATTCTTGCATACCAGGACTCCTAGAGCCTACTTGAGACCATTGGTGACTTTTTCAAATTGCATACATAATACAAGATGTTCCTTTTTTGCACAAAGTCTCAAGGTTGTTGCATATACACTTCCTATTCCAAGAACCAAAACACCATTCAAGAGTCTCTTTTGACATCCATTGGGTAAAGATCCCATTTAAAATGAACTACCATAGCTAACACCAACCCAACTATATTCATCTTAACTAGAAGCACAAAATTATATTCAAAGACAACACCTTCTTTCTATACTAAGCCTTTGGCCACTAACATTGCATTGTATTTGCCAATGGAACCACCTAACTTACACTTTGTCCTATAGACCCATTTGCAACCTATATCATTTTTTCTCTCGAGTAATTCAAAAAGCTCACAAGTCCTATTTTTCTCTTTATTGCATTATATTCATTGTGCATTTCTTTTTCCCATTGGTGCTGTGAGAAATAGGGTAAAACTCAAAACAATAATGCTTAAAATTTTATGTCTACTGAATCAACATAAACTAGAAAACATACAAACAAATCTGAAACTAATAAATATTTATGAGTATGATAAAATAGCTTTTAGCTTACCTCCTGACTTAATGATAGATGTACCTAACACACGTGTGAATGTAAGCCTCTATAAGTATGCTCAGATTTAGTTCAGGTTCATGGATCAAACCTCTTAGGGTTTGATCTCTGTCAAAGAGAATTGTAGGACAGTTTTGCCAATAGATAGGAAGCCCCAAGGAAGACAACAATAACCCACAGTCTTGAACACCAAATAACCTCAAACAGAAAACCCTCCAATCAACAATGATAGCACAGGAATGGATCTGGACAGGTGAGTAAAAATCCAACAGCAAACCCTCTTACTCAGAAAACTGGACTGCACACAGAGAAACCCCCACAGGGGCCTCAAATACTCCAAGCGGCAGCTAGAGGAAGCTTGTACAGCCACGGAGGGTACCTAGAAAGAGGCTGCGGCTCCTCCTCACAAAGATCCATGCCCAGAGAAGTAGACAGCAGCCACTAAGCAAGCCCGACAACTAGGTAAGTGGTAGATCTGAAGCTGAGGACAGGTCCGGCAGCTAGTAAGGGGCAGATCTGAAGTTGAAGACAGGTTCGGCAGCACTGTACACCTCAGAGGAGACACATCCAGCAACAACTCCAAAGAGGAACCTTCAAGCCAATAAAAATCACAGGACTGAACTTGAAAAGCAAATGAGAAGGCCGCATCAATCAAGAGGGAACAGTCACTGAGGTAACCGCAACTTGTAGAAGGATGAGAGAGTGAGTGTAGGTGAAATGAATAGGATAGGTTCTAATTTATATTTAGGGAGAGGGGTTTAGGGTATTAGAATAATAATTAATTATTGACATATTATTAATATAAATATTAATTAATATGTCAATTAATATTAATTAAAATTCTAATTACATATTAAAACCCCAATCACAAAATTAAAACCCCAATCACACAAAATGAAACCCAATCACATAAACCAAGAGGTTACTTGATAAGATAAAGTCAAGGGGGGGGGGGGAGGGGGTTCCTTGATGGCAAAACATGTCCACATGAGTGTCATGGTGACCTATAAACTTTATCATCACTGCATAAGGGGGTACATCACACAATGTGTTCATGCCCATCTTCATAGACTCTCCTAGGTCTCATGGACCATCCCGGGAGAAAGGAAGAGGATCACACATCAACACATCTTGGTATTACACCAAGATCTAGCTGGTCAAAGACCAGGTTGCCCCAAAACATATCTGGAGACCCTAGAACACATCTAGGATCTTATCCACCAAGGTACAAGACCAAGGATCAACCTATGCATTAAGCAAAGGTTCCCTGGAACACATCCAGGGGCCCTAGACACATCTAGGGACTTATATCAACCACCAAGGAACACATCCAAGGATCAATCCAAGCACCGGGCAAGGATTCCCTGGAACACATCCAGGGGCCCTAGAACACATCTAGGGTCTTACTACTTGGTCCTAGACCAAGAACCCCAGTCATCTACTGGGGGCCCTCACAAGGGTCTTTTGCCATGGCTCTCACTGCTTGGTCTCATACCAAGAAACCCCAGGAGTGTGTTGGGGGCCCTAGTTCACAGCTAGGGTCTTATGCCATCCTCCAGGAGAATGGCTCTTGCAGTTGCACTAATTTCAACACTCCCTCTCAGCAAGAGAGGCATTCTCAGCAACACCAAGCTTGTCTCGAAAGTACACAAACTTTGTCAAGGACAATGGCTTGGTCAAAATATCTGCAGTTTGTTCTGCCGTCGGAACATACTGAATACTGAGAATGTTTTTTTGCACCATGTCCCGAACATAGTGATATCTCATCTCAATGTGTTTTGACCTGTCATGAAACATCGGATTCTCAGAGAGCTTTATACAGCTCTGGTTATCACAGTGGATGACTGTGGGTTCTAGCTCTGCATTGAACAAGTCTGAAAGTAGCTTTCTGAGCCACACTGCTCCTCGACTAGCAACACTTGCAGCAATGTATTCTGCTTCTACAATGCTCTGGGCTATGGAGCCCTGTTTCCTGCTGGACCAGGAGATCATCGTTGAACCCAAACTAAAACAATATCCGAAGGTGCTCTTCCGGTCCATTGTACTGCCCATCCAATCTGAATCTGTATATCCATGAAGCAATACACCTCCACTAGAAGTGTATCTGAGCCCATAGGCTATAGTCCCCCGAACATATCTCAGAATATGTTTAACAGCGACCATATGAATATGCTTCAGTTCACACATGAACTAGCTGAGGGCATTCACTTCATAACAGATGTCCGGTCTGGTATGTATGAGATACATCAAGGACCCAATGATCTGTCGGTATAAGGTGGGGTCTTTCGGGTCTGTACCTGTAACCTGGTCTTGTAATTTCTTCAAGTTAGAAATCATCGATGTGGTCATGGACTTACAGTCCATCATGCCAAATCTGCGAAGCACATCAACTGCATATTTGCTCTGTGAGAGAAAGAACTCACCTGGTTTCTGCCACACCTCTAAGCCCAGAAAATAATGCATAAGCCCCAAGTCTTTCATTTCGAATTCTGCTGAAAGCTCCCTCTTAGTCTAAGCTATCAAGTTTTCATCTCCAGTGAGGAACAGATCATCCACATATAAGACTAAGATAACCGGATGATTATGTACAATCTTTATATAAAGATTGGGATCTGCTATACTATGGTGAATCCAAGACTCTGTAGAAAGTTGTCTATTCTCCCATACCAAGCTCTCGAAGCTTGCTTCAATCCATACAAGGCTTTCTTGAGTTTGCACACATGAGATTATTTCTCATGGATCACAAATCCTTCAGGCTATTCGATATACACTTCTTGTTCAACTTCATCGTTAAGAAAAGCAGTCTTAACATCCATCTGGTGAAGTTTCCAACCAAAAATTGCGGCAAGAGAGATAATAATCCTAATGGAAGTATATCTGGCAACAGGAGCAAAGATCTCGTCATAGTCAATTCCTTCTTTCTAAGAGAAACCACGAGCCACAAATCTGGCCTTGAATTTTTCAATACTGCCATCTGTTGTATGTTTTATTTTATAAAGCCATTTGGAGGTTACCACTGGTTTTCCACGAGATCTTGGGACCACTGTCCATACATCATTCTTTAAAATTGAATCATATTCTTCTATCATAGCATCTTTCTACACTTGATGTTTGGAGGCTTCTTCAAATGTGGAAGGTTCTGAATCAATCACAAGATTCAATTGAGCTATAAGACCAAAGTACTTATCTGGTTCCTTGCTTTCTCTAAAAGTGCCTTTAGGTGCTGAATGTTTTTCTGCTTCCTTTAGAATTTCCCGGCACCAGGTTGGTTTCCTTTTAACAGGAGGTTTCTCTAAAGGAAACTCAATAGTATCCCTTGAGGGATCCACTGAAGGTTCTGAGGTCTCCTCCCTCTGCTCATCTGGAAGAGGTGAATCTGAAGGTTCAAGAGATGGGGCTTCCTGCTCCTCTGTATCACATGGAAGTTCTCTGGCACGACGAAAAGTTGCTTCTTCATGAAAAGTCACGTCTTTGCTGACCTCAATGAACTTTTGACCTGGGATATAAATTCTGTAAGCCTTTGAGGTTTCATTGTATCCCACAAAAGTTCCTTTCTTTCCGGAGGGCTCTAGCTTAGTCCTCTTTTCTTTTGGAATATGAATATAGACTAGACTGCAAAAGATTCTCAAGTGATCAACTGATGGCTTTATACCGGTGAAAACTTCTTCTGGAGTTTTCTCTTCAAGGGCTTTGTGAGGACACCTGTTCTGAATGTAGACTGCAGTACTTGTAGCTTCGGCCCAAAGAGATAATGGTAAATTCTGATCATACATCATAGCTCTGACTGCTTCACAGATTGTTCTTTCTTTCTTTTTGCAACCCCATTCTGCTGGGGATCATAAGGCACAGTCAGCGCCCTCTTAATCCCAGAAGCCCAACAGAGTTCATCATACTTGTAGGAGTCAAATTCGTTACCATTGTCAGTTCTGAAAACCCGAATGTCTCTACCTGTCTGATTTTCAACAAGATTCTTGAAATCTTGAAATCTGTTGAAAGATTCATCTTTAGTCTTTAAAAAATAAATCCAAGTTTTACGAGAACAATCATCAATAAAAATGATATAGTAAATACAACCATTCATAGATGGAGCAATCATAGGCCCACAAAGATCAGAATGAATTAGATCTAGAATGCCATTAGATTTTCTATTCCTGTGAGGATAAGCTTTCTTTGTATTCTTACCGAGGGCACAACCTCTACAAACACTATCATGCTCAAAAGAAAACATTGGCATAACTGTTACCATCTTTTACAAACCTGGAAGTGCGTTGTAGTTGAGATGTACAAGCCTTTTGTGCCAGAGCTCGTAGGGGTTTATCATCTCGTGAGCTAGTGCTTGAACAACTTGACCTGTGATTTTGTAAAGTCCACTCTCGTGAGTTCCAATAGTCATGGCAGTGCTAAAATCTCCATTTGAGGACCACATGAGAGCCTTCCCTTTAGTGAAGGCTATTGAATATCCTTTGCTTTCTTACACTGCAACTGAGATTAGATTTTTCTTTAAACCAGGAACATAAAGAATTTCATCAATATGAAAAATATTACCTGATTGAAGCTAGAAAGAAGCGAATCCAAACCCTTTTATGTCATAAGTACCCCATCATCACCCAGTTCTACCTTTACATTGAATTTCTTATCCCGATAGTTTGCTAGATTCTGTTTGAAACCTGTCATGTGTTTGGAGGCACCGTTGTCCATTAACCAAACCTCCTCCAACTTGATTATAGTGCCAGAAAGAGCTGAGATGAGATAATATTCTTAGTGTTGTTCTTTCACTTTGGTGGCTGCCCTGGTTCTTCTTCTTTGAGGTTCCTATTGAGGCTCAGATTCTTCAATGGCAACTGAGGCATGGAACTTACATTTTTTTCTCTGCTGAGAAAGAGGGTTCCTGCAATCTTTTGCATAATGTCCTAGCTTATTGCAGTTAAAACATCTTACTTTAGATAAATGAGGATTAAGATGAGATAATTTACCTTGAGGTTTCTTACCTTTGCCTTTAGGTTGAGGAAACTTCTTCCATTTCTTGGCTTTAGTTGAAAGGGCATGATCTCTTAGAATTGAATGCTCATTTCTACTTTTGAGTCTTTCTTCTTCTTCTAAGCAGTCATGCCATAATCTGTCGAAGTTAGGTTGAGCTTCTCTTCCATTGACTGAAGCAAGAAAGATTCCCCACGACTCAGGGAGTCCATCAACTGCAGTTTGCACAAGATCACCATCATCCACAGTAACTCTTATTGTTGTAAGTTGATCTTTGGTTTGAGCAATCTTGGAGAAGAAGGCAGCAATGGTTTCATCTTTTCACATCCTCAATGTACGTAGTTGTTTCTTCAATATTCTCTTCTAAGTTGGAGCCTTCTTTTCATAGAGATTTGCTAGGGCATCAAAGCAATCTTTGGCAGTCCTTAGATGACCAATGATGGGCATCATGTTGTCCTTAACAGAGTCAAAAATGACTCTTTTAGCTTTGGCTTGTTTCTTCTTGTATGCTGCCCCAGCAGTATTTGAAGTGGGTTCTCCAATTACCCTAGTAACCAGCTCATCCAGGTTACTCTCTTCAAGGATGTTGAGTATCCTACACTTCCAAGCATTGAAGTTGGAGGCCCCTTCAAATCTATCTTCAGCTTTGACTTAAGAAGAGGCCATGCTGAGTTCTGGATCAGATTATGTAGACGATATGCTGCTGATCTACAAAACAAACCCTAACAAAATGGATCTACGCAGGCTCAAATATGCAATTCTTGAGCTCTTTTCATGCCCTATGCTCTGAAACCATGTTAGAAATAAGGTAAAATTCAAAACAATAATGCTTAAAAAATTTTGTCTACTGAATCAGCATAAACTAAAAAACATACAAACAGATCTGAAACTAATAAATATTTCTGAGTATGATAAAATAGCTTTTAGCTTACCTCCTGACTTAATGATAGATGTACCTAACACACGTGTGAATGTAAGCCTCTATAAGTATGCTCAGATTTAGTTCAGGTTCATGGATCAAACCTCTTAGGGTTTGATCTCTGTCAAAGAGAATTGTAGGACAGTTTTGCCAATAGATAGGAAGCCCCAAGGAAGACAACAATAACCCACAGTCTTGAACACCAAATAACCTCAAACAGAAAACCCTCCAATCAACAATGATAGCACAGGAATGGATCTGGACAGGTGAGTAAAAATCCAACAGCAAACCCTCATACTCAGAAAACTGGACTGCACACAGAGAAACCCCCACAGGGGACTCAAATACTCCAAGCAGCAGCTAGAGGAAGCTTGTACAACCACGAAGGGTGCCTAGAAAGAGGTCACAACTCCTCCTCACAAAGATCTGTGCCCAGAGAAGTAGACGACAGCCACTAAGCAAGCCCGGCAGCTAAGTAAGCGGCAGATCTGAAGCTCAGGACAGCGCCGACAGCTAGTAAGGTGCAGATCAGAAGTTGAAGACAGGTCCGACAGCACTGTACACCTCAGAGGAGACATATCCAGCAACAACTCCAAAGAGGAACCTTCAAGCCAATAAAAATCACAGGACTGAACTTGAAAAGCAAATGAGAAGGTCGCATCAATCAAGAGGGAACAGTCACTAAGGTAGTTGCAGCTTGTAGAAGGATGAGAGAGTGAGTGTAGGTGAAATGAATAGGATAGGTTCTAATTTATAGTTAGGGAGAGGGATTTAGGGTATTAGAATAATAATTAATTATTGACATATTATTAATATAAATATTAATTAATATGTCAATTAATATTAATTAAAATTATAATTACATATTAAAACCCCAATCACAAAATTAAAACCCCAGTCACACAAAATGAAACCCAATCACATAAACCAAGAGGTTACTTGATAAGATAATGGCAAAACATGTCCACATGAGTCTCATGGTGACCTATAAACTTTATCATCACTGCATAAGGGGGTACATCACACAATGTGGTCATTTCCATCTTCATAGACTCTCCTAGGTCTCATGGACCATCCCGGGAGAGAGGAAGAGGAAGAAGATCACACATCAACACATCTTGGTATTACACCAAGATCTACCTGGTCAAAGACCAGATTGCCCCAGAACATATCTGGGGGCCCTAGAACACGTCCAGGGTCTTATCCACCAAGGTACAAGACCAAGGATCAACCTATGCATTAAGCAAAGGTTCCCTGGAGCACATTCAGGGGCCCTAGACACATCTAGGGACTTATATCAACCACCAAGGAACACATCCAAGGATCAATCCAAGCATCGGGCAAGGATTTCCTGGAACACATCCAGGGGCCCTACACATCTAGGGTCTTACTGCTTGGTCCTAGACCAAGAACCCCAGTCATCTACTGGGGGCCCTCACAAGGGTCTTTTGCCATGGCTCTCACTGCTTGGTCTCATACCAAGAAACCCCAGGAGTGTGCTGGGGGCCCTAGTTCACAGCTAGGGTCTTATGCCATCCTCCAGGAGAATGGCTCTTGCAACTACACTAATTTCAACAGGTGCTTTCCATGTCCTCTTTCAAATGAAATATATTCATATGAGACCATCAAAGAAACATTTACTCAAAAAGCTCACAAGTCCTATTTTTTCTTTTTCCCACTGGTGCTTTCCATGTCCTCTTTCAAATGAAATATATTCATATGACTTTAAAGATGTGACCATCAAAGAAACATATACTTGACTTGAAGATGATTGTTGCAGCCTTCTTCACATTCTGCCTTACACTTGTTTGAGGTAGCTCCTACAGTTTTGAATCCCTGATTGTTTATAAATAGCACTTTGGGATTTACTTGAACTTCAACAAAAAAAATTAATAGTTGCCTTGTTGGCACTAGCCTCCTTCTCATCATTTGATGTTGCACTGCTCTTATCTTTATGTTTTTCATCGGCTTCCCTTTCTTCTATAACCTCTTTATTGCCAACTTTGTCTTCTACAATCCACGGCACAGCAATCTGAAATTCTTCTTCTCTAATATCATCAAAGACAACAACCCTATTTACTATTATCTTTTTTTCTAAATAAAATATCCTATAAGCCTCGCACTCTTCAGTGCACCCAACAAAGACGCATATTTTTATTTTACCTTCTGGCTTGTGCCTTTTTCTTTTGGCTCTATGCATACGCATGACAGCCAAAGATTTTGAGATGATCTACTTATGGTTTCCCACCACTCGATGCCTCTTTAGGTCTGATGTTTAGCATCACTTTGATGGGGCTTTTGTTGTGTAGGTATAATGTTGTAAAGGCTGGTTCAGCCCAAAAGTTGCTTTTGCCCTTAAGCATGCTTTTTGCCATCTCCACATCGGTCACATTTTTCCTCTTCGCGTGATTGTTTTGTTGTAGAATATATGCGGATGGTGTGTATGAGAAAATAATAATCTATTTTTAAGGTCACGGTCAAGTCAAACACCAAATTGGTGTATGAGACCCCCTTGTTTATGGGACAAGAGACCCCTTTGCGCAGCGATTTGACTGCTAAAGTCTACGAAAGTATACATACCCTACCCCTTCTGGATTTGAACCTATGACCTCCAAGGCGAAAACACATCTTCTTAGCCATTAGACCCACTCAAAATTGCCTAAAGATACCATGAATTTTGCAACACTAAAAAATAATCCTCCCACACTATTTATCCTAAGAAACATAATATTCTTCCCATTTTTCCTCTCAGCCATATCTCTGAACTCTTTGAATGTTTCAAGAGCACCTAAATTGTACTTCTCTGAACTCTTTGAATGTTTCAAGAGCACCTAAATTGTACTTCAGAAAGTACACTTTGTTTTAAAGTCATCGATAAATTTTATTAAGTAGTGTACACCTTTGTGGTTCAAAAAGTCACGCCCAGCAACAGGAAATAACAGTTTTAGTTTGTGGAAGCTGCTGTCCAGCAACGAGCCACTAAATCAAGTATGCTGTGTGCCTAAACCCCATTTTTTTATGTAAGTAAATCAATGTATATAACTTATTTTGTTTGTAAGCTCATATTTTTGTAAATAGTATTTTAGTCCCGGGTCTTTATGATGTCATAATTGTGAAAGGGCCACTTTTTATGTAATAAGAGCCTAAAGTATATTTTTGCTAAATAAGGGCCTAATTTCCTTTTAATGGTAACTTGGGCTTCAAGTTAGGGCTTCTCTTGTTGTATAAGTAGGGGTTTTCCCACTCTCTTTGTAATTCATTACATATATTAATCAAATCATATTACTCTTCTAATAACATTTTGGCCTACCATTTTGGCCTAATTTCCTTTTAATGGTAACTTGGGCTTCAGGTTAGGGCTTCTCTTGTTGTATAAGTAGGGGTTTTCCCACTCTCTTTGTAATTCATTACATATATTAATCAAATCATATTACTCTTCTAATACCATTTTGGAGAAGTTATTCCTCCAACGATCTAGATTTGCAGTCGTAATCTACTCTTGGGTGTGCAGATGCCCCCAACCTTTGAACCTTTGCATTTACGTGCATAGGTTGAGTGTTCCCTATCTTTCATCAGTCATTTTGAGCTTCAATTGTATTATTAGTTTAATTTTAGTTAATTTCTACTATTATTTCCGTTTGATATCTGTATTTACTATTGACAGCATTAGTGTCTCATTTTTGCATTCGGGCACAATACAAAAGAACTTAGAAGCCACTCGTTCATGCTAGAGTTCTCTTTTATTCCTCTTCAAGGGCGTAGTTCTGGTCTTATAGATAAAACCTCCAACTATTGGAAGTCACTTTGTTCTGCTATAATATCACACAGTCAAGTTTAGGAGAAAGACACTCATCCCAAGTTGGAAGTCACTTTGTTCTGCTATAATATCACACAGTCAAGTTTAGGAGAAAGACACTCATCCCAAGTTGAAGGCATCATTTTAGACAGACCTAAAAAATGGAACTCCACACCAGACAACAAAAACGAACACGCCAAAGACACTATCTCGTTGAACTATGTGCGGGGCAGACAATCTTCTGGAAGGACTGCCAATAGTAGCTTGCGAAGAAGAAAAAATCAGATAGCTTATAGGTTGACATCAAAAGTAATAGTTGTCACTTGTTCTCGAAGAGAATATATTTTGTGAGTCGATGTTGCACTGAGGAAGAATTCTCAGTCAGATCAGAAGGAAATTAGAGGGGACAAAAGGTGCAGTTTGAAAAGCACTCAATATTGGATATGACACGCATGATTTGAC
>ML784631.1:288899-302846 GCA_009831015.1 Picea engelmannii | reverse complement strand
ACTGTAGAATTGTTTTATTGAATAAGCATTGTCAATCTGCTGCTATATAGATCTGTTAGATAAGCATTGTCAATCTGAATAAGCATTGAATAAGCATTGTCTACTCTGCTGCTATATAGATCTGTTAATACTTCTTTCTTCTAAATTTCAGAACTAAGTTATATAGATCTGTTGTTTTATTTAGAGAGCTTTTAAGATCTGAGATTTATTGTATATGATCTGAGTTTGTCTTCTTCTACTGTCACTGACTGTTATAGATCTATCTTTCATATGCTGTTATCTCTGTTCATGTTTCAGATTTAAGTTGTTTTGGCATTGAAATTAAAAAGAGACTGCTGTTTTTCAAATTTACCCTAAAACTAACAAATTTTATTTAAGTAGTGTACACCTTTGTGGTTCAAAAGGTCACGCCCAGCGACAGGAAACAACAGTTTTAGTTTGTGGAAGCCGCTGTCCAGCAATGAGCCACTAAATCAAGTATGTTGTGTGCCTAAACCCGATTTTTTTATTATGCAAGTAAATCAATGTATATGACTTATTTTTTTTTTATTATGCAAGTAAATCAATGTATATGACTTCTTTTGTTTGTAAGCTCATATTTTTGTAAATAGTATTTTAAACCCCATTTTTTTATTATGCAAGTAAATCAATGTATATGACTTATTTTTTTTTTATTATGCAAGTAAATCAATGTATATGACTTCTTTGGTTTGTAAGCTCATATTTTTGTAAATAGTATTTTAAACCCCATTTTTTTATTATGCAAGTAAATCAATGTATATGACTTATTTTGTTTGTAAGCTCATATTTTTGTAAATAGTATTTTAGTCCCGGGTCTTTATGATGTCATAATTGTGAAAGGGCCACTTTTATGTAATAAGAGCCTAAAGTATAGTTTTGCTAAATAAGGGCCTAATTTCCTTTTAATGGTAACTTGATAACTTGGGCTTCAAGTTAGGGCTTCTCTTGTTGTTTGTATAAGTAGGGGTTTTCCCACTCTCTTTGTAATTCATCATATATATTAATCAAATCATATTACTCTTCTAATACCATTTTGGCCTAATTTCCTTTTAATGGTAAGTTGGGCTTCAAGTTAGGGCTTCTCTTGTTGTATAAGTAGGGGTTTTCCTACTCTCTTTGTAATTCATTACATATATTAATCAAATCATATTACTCTTCTAATACCATTTTGGAGAAGTTATTCCTCCAACGATCTAGATTTGCAGTCGTAATCTACTCTTGGGTGTGCAGATGCCCCCAAATCATATTACTTTTCTAATACCATTTTGGAGAAGTTATTCCTCCAACGATCTAGATTTGCAGTCGTAATCTACTCTTGGGTGTGCAGATGCCCCCAACCTTTGAACCTTTGCATGAGTGTTCCCTATCTTTCATCAGTCATTTTGAGCTTCAATTGTATTATTTAAGCTTAATTTTAGTTAATTTCTACTACTATTTCCGTTTGATATCTGTATTTACTATTGACAGCATTAGTGCCTCATTTTTGCATTCGGGCACAATACAAAAGAACTTAGAAGTCACTTGCTCATGCTAGAGTTCTCTTTTATTCCTCTTCAAGGGCGTAGTTCTGGTCTTATAGATAAACACCTCCAACTATTGGAAGTCACTTTGTTCTGCTATAATATCACACAGTCAAGTTTAGGAGAAAGACACTCATCCCAAGTTGAAGGCATCATTGTAGACAGACCTAAAAAATGGAACTCCACACCAGACAACAAAAACGAACACGCCAAAGACTCTATTTCCTTGAACTATGTGCGGGGCAGACAATCTTCTGGAAGGACTGCCAATAGTAGCTTGGGAAGAAGAAAAAATCAGATAACTTATAGGTTGACATCAAAAGTAATAGTTCTCACTTGTTCTCGAAGAGAATATATTTTGTGAGTCGATGTTGCACTGAGGAAGAATTCTCAGTCAGATCAGAAGGAAATTAGAGGGGACAAAAGGTGCAGTTTGAAAAGCACTCAATATTGGATATGACACGCATGATTTGACATGGATATTTCTCCCATCATCATAGGCTATAAGAGCACCTCCTCACTTCTCTCGTACAATTATGCATATAAACTTGATTAGCAATGTACTCGTGTAGACCGGAGAAGAGAATAGGAACCCCCTCCCAACATATATCATGAATAGTAATGTACTAATGTAACCTCGAGGTGGGATTGGGAATGAATGAGGCTAAAGAAAGCCAGCTTCTGCAGATACCCAAAATCCTTTTACCAGACAAAGTGAAATCGGTGTATAGAATTACACTGACAATATTTTTACGTCTTATATTGTCTAAGGCCAACTTGGATACAAGGATTAAACAATGTAATCTGGTGAATCCACTGCTCATAGCAATTATGCCAATAAATGGCAGTACAATTGAAGATGTTGAATAATGCCAATCACGCACTTTTAAAGACAAATAGAAAAAATACCCTGGGTGAGAACAATCACAAGGAGTCTAATTTAATAGAAAAAACCAAAAAAAAAAATCAAATACTCGTCAAAATACTGGGAGCACTGTGAACAGATCAGTATTAGTTCGAATCGTGTAAGGGCATGCTTGTTTCGGGGAACAAAACGAAGAAGATCGCGAGGCTGGGTTACAATATTATTGCTTAAATGGTCATCGATTTGAAATTTGAAACCCTGAACTGTGATGTGATGTGATGTACAAAGAAGGAAAGAGATGGATTTGAAGTCAACACTTACCCACAGGAAATGTGCCTTGTGGATGATCCATAAGCACAGGAACGAAACCCGCGGAGGCGTTGTTTCAAAGCACAGGCGAGGCGATCGCGAGAGATTGCTGCAACAGACGCCATATGTGGGCTTTGCAAACTTTACAGCACCTGTGTCTGCCGGTTGTTTTTATGATCGTGAATGTGGTGGATTCATTCACTGACCGCCTGCTCACCCGACTTTCAAACTCTTCAAAGGTTGCATTTTTATTCCAGTTCATGTTAATTGATAAAAAAATTGTCCATGTCGGAAGAATATTCTAACACGTTTTTTTGTGTCCATGGACGGGATGTCGTTTTGTAGGTTGATCGCTATGAAGTTCAACTCCGTCTTATTACATTAAAGATTAAAGGGTTAGTTTGGTTTTTGTTAATATGGGTGGGTATTTTGCTCTCACGGTATAGAATATTTGGTGATATGTAAAGGCATTTTGTTATGCGAAGTTAATTGTTTGAAACTTTCAATTTACCTTTACCTTCTGTGTTGTATGAGGGACCAGGTTTACATGCCTTGAGGTTATAGTGGTAGTAGTGAGATAACGTGATAATGTGTCACATAAATGCGTACTCAACTAATTGTTGATTTCACTTCATATATATATATATATATATATATATATATATATATTGATTGGTGGGTATTTTGTTAATTCTATGTAAACAATGATTTGGTTTAAATATCTTTAGGTGAGGCGTACCAGTTTATGTTGACAAGTTTATAAGGGATTTCATTCAAAAATGTGGAGAAGGATTTTTTTGGTTTCTTTGCAAGGTTTTCCTTGAAAACAAAATCCCTTTGATGTAGGGGAGAAAGATTTAACTTTCTCCCTATTCCATATAAAAGTAAAAACTTTAACTACTATGAGAGCAAACATAAACAATTATGCTTAAACCATCTCAAGTTATCCCAATTGTGCATAGCAACCCTTCCGACCCAAAACTAAGGCCCATCGCTAAGTCGAAGGAGCGATGCTCGTGATGGGCTCCCATCAAAGAGTAGTGACTCCTCAGTTCAAAGGACAAAACCCACACAAATTTCACTACAACACACCAAAACCTCTACATAATTTAGCTCCAACAACACCATCTGCACATAATTCTTCAAGTTCCAGCATTTTGTGTCTTTGAGTACATGCCTACAACTAAAGATGCCAACACTTACCCAAGATTGTTATGGACGATCAATCGTTTCTATAACAAGTCTTGGAACATTTGTATAAGTATTGGTATTGTGCATTTTGTTATACTTTTTAAATATTTAATCACCTAGTGAACAAGGTTCTACTCAATAGAGGATTTCTTAACTTTTTAATCTTGGTTGTACTATTCTATATTTTTCAAAGTCTTGGAACATTTGTATAAGTATTGGTACATGCATTTTGTCATATTTTTTAAATCTTTAATCACTTAATGAACAAGGTTCTATTCAAAGCTTTGGCATAGAGGATTTCTCAGCTTTTTAATCTTAGTTGGTTGTACTATTTTATATTTTTCTCATTTGAAAATCAATGGAAGAACTTTAGTGTTGTATCTATGCCTCAATTATGAATGTGTATGTGATCAAAGCATAACTAGTTTTATGCATGTTCATGGTTCTAGAAACTAGTTTTTTTTGGTAAGCCCACATTTCTAATTTGGTCAACATTTAAGAGTTTTTTTCCACTATAAATTCTCTTGGGTTGAAGTTGTCCACCACACCACACACCCTAAGCACTTGTGTGATTCATTACCAATTAATGATGGGATAATCCCATAATATTAGTATATTTTTTAAGCTAGAAATTAGTTGCCTTCTATCTACTGAAATCAAACCAATACATAACCAATGTGTTGGTGCTCTAACTACCAACAGAGGAAACCAACTCCGGCACTAGAACTTGAGTTTCAAAAAAAGTTGCATGAATGACCAAAGTTTGATATGTTCCAACATAGTATATTGTTTATCAACTGAAACAAACTAAATCAAAAGAAACTAGAAAGTGAGCCATAAGGAAAATTCATGAAACATAACTCGGAGGTCATCATTCTCTAGGAGCATTCTCGCTGCCATGGTGTTGGAGAGGAATCGGTCACACAGGAACAATTACGTTATGTTGCGAACCGAAAAGGTGGTCATATAGTTCTCTAATTCTAATCTCCATCCGTTCCTGACGATATTTTATCTTTATCATGTCCCTGCGGAGGTCAAAGATGACTTGCAGTTGGTCTTCGAAAAAGTGTGTGAGTCGTTCTTCCATTCTTTGCAAGGAATTTTGCTCACTTTGTTGTGAAACACTGTCATTTTCTCTGCCCCTATGCTCCTCGGCATTGGGCGCTCTGTTCTGCACATTTTCATCGAGGGGCCTCCTCATTAATTTGAGGAAGCTCTTCCTCAACAATTGTGTAACCCCATCTTTCCTCCTCAAGTCGAACACCGGAAGAATTCCCCTCCTCCTCCTGATACTCCATGGAATGTTGCACCCAATCAGAGCTGCGAGAGGAGGGTGACGAGTAGCAACATCTATTATAAACACTTCTAACATTGCCACTTCCATGCTTCGACATGGCACGCTCTTGAGGCATGGTGCTTGCAAGAGGCATACTTTGAATGAAGAGAAACGGTTGCCTAGAGCAAGAAAGGACCAAGAACCTCTCAAAAAAGAAGAAATGGAGTTTCTCATTGTCCACAAAGGATGGAATGGACAAAGGAGCCTCACGCGAGCCTTTGTACAGGAAAACTGACCCATTGTTAGGAGCATTGACACTATTCATAATTGTTGCATTAATCCCAAATGAACAAGCAGTACCAGAGCCAAAGATTTGGTCCATCCCCAGACTCACAAAATCGTAGATCTGAACGGAATGTATTGCCAAGGTATTATGAGCCTCGATAGCCACCAGTCTTGGGAAATACATGGGGTACCAGGTGGTGATTGGAGAAATCCGTTGGCAACTCTTCATGCATGTGGAGTTAACACCCCATCCAAGGCCCATAATATTAGCATTAAAATAAACTTTTTCTAATTTATTTTAATAGGTTTTTCAAGTAGTTAAGTGTCAAGTTTTTTGGTGTGATTCATTGCCAGTTAATGATGGGATAATCCCATAGTTTTAGCATTAAAATAAACATTTTCCTAATTTGTTTTAATAGGCTTTTCAAGTAGTTAAGTGTCATGTTTTTGTATTCAGATCGAAAGTTTTATCAATCTAAAAAATGATTTTAGGGTGCAAGTCTTGATGTTGATTTGATAACATTCTCCCATGCTCTAATATTAATATAATTGGTAATTTCAATGCCATATCTTGTGGACCCTTTTTTACTCGAGCATAGGAAAAAGTTATTCAAATACACCTCTTTTTTATGATGATTATAAAGTTATTACAATAAAAAAAAAATGGTATTGTTCATAGTGTTGTCCTGATCACATTGTCATTCATGGTGGAATTATGCCCATAAGGGTTTTGCTTGTTTCTAAACCGACCCAGAGCCTCAAAAATACATAAACCCATGGGATAAATTAGAACTTAAAGTTTTGTTTAATCAAATTCCGACATAAGTGACCAGAAAATATGCATCTTGAGTGTCAATGATCAAACACATTTGACTTGTGGTTGCAATCTATATATAATGTTCGTAATGATTACACGTATTTATATTACATGGGCATATCCCATGATTGGGATTTTATTCCACATTCATATTCTTGTTTCTTTCCAACTCCTTCTCGAATCTCGACCCAAATCTTGATGTACTTATTTCCCTATTTTTGAAGTCACTTTAAATTCCACATTTTTCTTTTTATAAGCTTTCTTTTATAAGTCTCACCATCCAAATTTGATTACTCGTAAATATTAATATTAAATTATATCAACACTGGCAATTTCCCTTGAAGGTGCAAAAAGTACATTGTTATATGGTGAATAAGGTGAATACGGTTTTTTATTAAATGTGCCAATGTTCTCAATCAATGTGAAAATGTAGAAATGTAAAACTAACATTTTGTAGGTGGAATAAGATTTTTTGAAGTGTTAGTAGTTGATTGTAATAAGTACTTAAATTTTGAAAGGTAAATAAGAATTCGAAAAAGAAAGCAATAATTCCAATCCAAAATGGCCATATACACATAATTACAAGTAGGGAAAGCGATAATGGTATCCATATGCATTTCATATCATTTTTCAAATAGATTACATTTTATGGGTTTTCCCAACCATCTAGGAGATTGATCTAAAAGACAGTTCTCCCATCTTAGATAAGAATCATTTCATTGCACTACATGGAGTTTCGAGTTTCAAGTGCAGCGGAATTAAAAAACATATATGAAAATTGAATTTTGCACAGATTATGAAGTTTATGGTTTATAACAAAGCATAAACTCATGATGCATACAATGAGGGCACTCTAAACTCGAATCTAGGTGTCATTTTCGCATTTATGGTATGTGCTCTCATCCATGTGTTTGGCCTCAACTCAATGCTTAGATGAGCTCATTACTACAACATACAAATGGAGGTTGACTCGTCCGATGGGGTGGTTATCTAGCTAGCCATCATTGGATTGAAGAAAGCAGCCATGAAAGCACTACCAATTTTTGTTTACGCATCTACCTCTAAGTTGCCACTAGGGTTAGCCACTCACTGCCCTATTTGCTTGGTTGAATTTGGGGAAGGAGAGAAGGTGTGAGTGTTGCTCCACTATAATCATGTCTTCCACATCGAATGCATTGATAAATCACTCACCTAGCATTCTTCTTGCCCTGTCTATAGAAATTCTCTTAATCTTAGCCAAAACAGGAAGCCCATAAGTGTCGCAATCATTCAGGTCACTGAATCAAACAATGACATCCACATAGTGATAGAGAGCAAAAAGTCAACTCAAGTGTTCCTCTGATGGTGTTAGCCACCTCCTCACCCTGGGAAATGTCAACATGGAGGCACTACAACCTTAGATTCAACTTGCAGTGATGAAATTTGAAAGGCTACTCTTAATTTCAAGATGAAGGGTATATATTCATTCAACTATTCCATGATGGAAAATTGAAAAAGTAGTTGCACTTCAATTGACAAGAGTAAACTAGGTACATACTTTAAAAAAATATTCTAAATAGAATATTGCCCTTCTAATCATTTAAAATGTTAAAATTTAACAAAGATAAGTTGAAATTTGAATAAAAATTAATATTAAGCATACTTTATAATTTCAAATATAACCTTTTGATGGGTTATATATACATCAATAATAATAATAATTCATAAACATTGAGCCACATTTTCTTCAAAGGAATTTCAAAGTGTTAAAATTGACAATATAAAACTTTAGATACAATCATAAAATCAAACATTTTTTAGGACACCCATATAAGAGAGGATGTAATATATGTATCCATATGATGCATGAGCACTCCATCTTATATTCATATTTTGAGCATACCCCAACCCTGCTTAACCACATGAAGCATGTTCATTCTAGATCTCATTAGAAAATAAGAAATTGTTGTAGATCTTGAAGTCTTTGTCGAAGGGTAATAATTTTATCAAAATACCATAAAAAGCAATGAAGAGACCCTATTTGCTTTATAGGCCTCTAGGAACATGACAACCTATCATGACTACATCCATTGTTTATTACTTAGGCTAAGATGTTTATGATTTGGAGATTCCCAATATCCATAGAAACACAAAACTAAAGGAAAATATTCATCAAGGCCTTATTGGTTATTCACTTTATCTCTCGAACCATGCAAAAATGCATAAAAGAGTGAGATATTAGAGCATAATCCCTAATGCATAAGCTTGATGATAATAAAAATTATGTTACATTTTCCCTACCTTTCTTAAGAATCTCACCTAACTTCAAAAATGTGTTCCCAACATTAATGCTACCAAAGATACATCTCCTTGATCTTGGGCTTGGGATGAGGTAGGGGAAGATAGCTATGGGGCATTCTCAAAATATTTGTAAAGTATAGTTGTGTTGATGTCAATGTTGGTAGAAACAAGAAGAAGAAAGTGAAAGAGTGTGATAAATAAAAATGCATAAAATCAGGAAAAGTGGAATGATCATTTTAGAAAACAGAGTGAGGATTTCATGATTGTATAAATCGAATAAATAGAATCACAATTCTCATTGTTGTAATCCCAATTTTAGATTTTGTAATGTTGACAAGGTCTGTTTTGTGCAAGTTCTTATCTAAACTTAATAAAAAAACATACAAGTTAGAAAATTTCACCAAGCTTAATAGAGTTTTTAATCCCAAACATAATCATTAAATAGTTTTATGTGAAACAAATAAAAATCATGCATTGTTTTTATGATGAATTTGATCAAACTTGCACAAGATTGGTGGATTGTTGAGAGATTTACATTTAATTCATAATTATGTGTTTTGTTTCCATTATCTATTGTATAAGTAGGGATGTCATGAATTACACACTAAGTGGTTGAGAGGCTTGTCACTGTGTTGAAATAATAATCATATTAGATACCAAAGTTATAACTGTGCCATGAATTTTAATAGGCAAACACAAAACATTGTGAACGCACTAAAATAACTATGAATCAACATGTTAGATACTATTAGAGAGATGAAATATGTGAACATGAAAAAATACAAATGACTTGACTTCCTTGGGTTTTCTCTTCAAAATTGACATTGAGCAACTCATTTGTAATCAATCTTACTAATAAGCTCTCGTTGTCATTACAATTTACATCAATAACCTACGGCTATTTGTTTTGTTTTTTTACAGAGCCAAGAGTAGAGGCAAAGATAACAAAGTAAATGGCATTGTGGCAGGTGTCAAAGGCAAATATAACAAAGCAAATGACATTATGGTGAGTGTGGGATTCAAAAACATGAAGTATGTAAATTAAATACAATGTCAATTCCCATGTCGACAAGAATCAACAATGCTCATAACATGTGAATTCAAGTGGGGATTCACAAAGACAAGATGTCTAAGCTTCTTTGGGAAGCTTTCATTAAGTAACACATCAAATGATGCATCCATCAATATGGTGGTAGGATATTTATCTAGGTGTGACCTATGTGATGGATTTATTGTTGTGGAAGGGTACACCATACCATGGAATAGATAAGAGCCAATTGGAATAGAGATGATTTGGTATTTAGATGCAAAAGACAAGCATTGCTTGGTGAACCAATGCTCAATCAAGCATTGGAAGTGAAAACATTGATGAATTATTGAAAATTTAACCCTTCCTTTGTCATTTTGTTATATTTGTTGTCCATAAATAACAAATAATTTAAAATTTTACATTTTTTCAGAAATATTTTTTGGATTACCTTTTAAAGACAAATTTGAACCCCTTAAAAAGATTAGGAAGAATTCAATTTTAATTACTATAAAATCAACAAAGAAGAAACAATTACAAAGAAGGAAAGTGAAAGGATCTAAAAGTAACCAATCATTAAATGGATCTCGGTGGTCACATATGCTTCCCTACATCTCATCCAAAAAAAAAAAAAAACTCCTTACCATGTAAGTAGATCAATTAAAACTTTGAGTGTATTATTTTGCCATATTTAAACTAACTAATAAAAAATATAACGTTTTGAATACCCCTTGTCAAAGGTCCATTAAAGAATTTAATGGACTCTTATATATATGGTGTTAAATCCTTTTCCTTTCTATTTACTTAGCTTGTATTTTGTATGAAATCACTATTTTTTGTTGTTTAAAATCTATTTATGAAGGTAGAAATAAATTTAACATGTTGAAAATTTTTTGGAACATTTAGATTATACAAAAATAATCACTCAAATCTATGCATCTAACAATTTCTTAAGAGTCATTTCGTAAAACAACTAAGTTTAAAACATTTAGACTAAAATTTTTGGAAATATAATGAAAAGTGAGTTTACAACTATTCTTAAAGAATGATAATGATTCCTATCTACGTTCACCATCTACTATTAATGCCCTAATTTATTTATTAAAACTTTGAAACTTGGTTGATTGCAATTTGGTTTCACTGCCATCCCTCAACGCTCGCTCCCTGCAAGCAAGCTTGTCATTTTACTGTAATAAACTTGTTTACAATTGCACATGTTTCTGCATTACAAAAAGTTAGAATGTAATAACTTGTTTACTTAGAGGTGTGTATATAGACTATTTTCCATCGATTGTTCATAGTTTTCAAAGAAAATATGTAGACGTAGATTATAGAAGTTTGACTCTAGATCTACATGTGTTCATTGCCCATAACTTTGAAAACCATGTGCGTAACAGCAGCCTTTTGGGACTTGACTTCAACTGTCAAAATTACTGAGTCTCATCTGCTGCAGCAGCCTCCGTCGCCCCTCTTGCTGTTGAGAATTTACATGGACAGCTCCACTCTGAGCTGGTGGATGAAAGGCGCTTTATATAGACGCTTACATCATCATAGATGGGAGCTATAGGTATAGTTTTTTTTAACAATAAATTGAGTGTAGTTAGTACGTGCAGTCAGCAAGTCTTGGGATCTTAAAAAAAAGCAATGTTTGCATGGTTTCTAATCATGGGAGGGTTCCTTGGCAGGAAAAGGACTTCTTCCCTGGGAGTTTCAAACCTGCATTGTCCCCAATGTAGGTGAGATGAGACCTTCAAACACATTTTTTTTTAAGTCTTCTAGCCAAGTTTGTGTGAGCCTAGGTGGATTCACTTTGCCATACATATCTCTCAAACTTCCATCACATGGAAATGTGCTCTCCTGTGGAATAGATTACATGGGCTATCAGATTTAGTACTTCATGGATGATTGTGTGAATTGAAGTGTTATACTTTATTTTAAAGAAGCACAATTATTCCACTTTTAATAAGCATGACCTTCTTTCACTTGCTCTTGATATGATGGTGAATTGACATGTGCTAGCTTATCTTTACATATAACAACGTGGACCCATGAAACCAAGATGGAGATGGACCACTTGTAGTAGTTATTGAAGTTTTTAGTGCAAGCCCCTAGCACAATGAGTTGGCAACTACCCAACCCCTCTCAAACCTCCTTAGCATAATTTTATTGGCTTAGTCATCAGCAAGTTGGAAGACATGCTAGAAAGCATATAAACATGCCCACAACATTTCTCCCTCCCTTTCTATCCACAACAACCATTTTTTGACTTTGGCCCTTGCTATCTCATAAGATCCTAAACCTCCTAAGCCTAGTGGTAATGGATGGGAGATGCTAGTAAAAGAGCCTCCCACATTGATTGATTGGGGCTCTACCTCAAATGTTCATGATTGAGCCCCCTCCTACTACATGCAATATTGTCTAGTGTTTTATATATCATGTTGCATGTCTTGTAGCACGGGACTTTATTACTTTCATGTTATTGTTTAGCAATTTTATGTTTTGAGGGGTTTTGGCTTAAGCCAACCCATTTTTTGAGTTTTGTAGACTTTTGCTAATGCTTGTAGACATTGCATACGTGGCCCACTTTTTTGGTATTAATGTGATGCACAAAATGTGTAGATCGATATCAAAATGAAGATTTACTTCCAAAAAACCAATCCAAGCTAACTATTATTTATCACTCTATTATTTATCATTCATAAACAATATATTAATTCAAAATTTTAATTTAATCTAATTTACATTATGAAGTAAATTGAATCCATCAATTTATATTAATGTAGGTTTGCAATAAGTCAATTTACATTAATGCACATTAATTCAATCTACATCAATTAAAATAGTCAAATTAACTTAATCTTCATTCATTAATTTAATTATATTCATAAATTTATATTAATTCATAATTTATATTGGATAAAATGCTTCATATTTCTACCAAGATACAAAAACTATGCATAAGTTTACATAAGGAGGGCCCCGTAGTAGCCTTTGCAAGCTATAACCAAAAGGCATAAAACCCAGAGGGCCTCGTAGTAGCCTTTGCAAGCTATAACCAAAAGGCATAAAACCCTAGTTCATAAAAGATGGTCACGCAAGGCCTCTCGAAATTCAATTGTCACAAAGTACCCCATTCCCCAAGATAGAAACCAATAAATACATAAACATTAGGCCAACTAGCTAGAATGAGCAGAAAAATCGCAACATTGCATGAATTAAACCCTTATCAAGAGAAGGGACTTTGTCTTGGGGACAAGGCCTCCATCCTTCAACTGAGGACTCAAAATCAGCCATGATGGGCTCCCAACCGTCATTGACTTGCTTGGGTTCTTTGGGATTCTCTAGTTCTTATAAGGCTAGAGGAACAATAAAAAAATTGCCAGGTCATGGGACCCTTAAGTTCCTTATTGGAGGCCATTTTCGTTACCTCTCTCAATGTCCCATTAGAGCTCGACTTGGTTTGTGTTAGTCTCAATGGCCTCTAGAGGCCCTAGAGTGTTAAAACATTGGATGTGCTTGTTTAACCATAGACAATATCACAATATTGTCGCCCAACCATAGGCACGCAACCACCCCCGAGCACCATAACCTTTGCTAGATAGAATGATTCTGGAAGCAACACTAGAACCAACAGATAACCAAGAGAGTACATCTTTCTCCAAAGATAACACAATAGACAGAAAGTCCCAAAACCACAGAACAAGAACCATACTCAACTGTAGTAGTTGCAGTTGCACTTACCAAGAATACCACCAATAATGTCACCAAGAATACCACCAAGAGATACTAGAAGGTAGGGCGCATATCTTAGGCTAGATAGCGCTAAAGAAAGAGACCAAGAATCACCCTAGAAGATCCACCTTCCATTCTTGTAGTTGCAGCTCCAAACTTGCGCTATACTTGAGAGAATTAGTGAAGTGAGTGTGTACAAATGAGCTCAAGTGCCTCATATTTATAGTGGTTCTTGTCACTTGTCTAGGTCGACTTGTCCTTCTAGAAACTAATACTTTAATATTAATTCTTTTACTGAGCCGACTTGTCTTATAGGGTTTCTACACATATGTTTAAGGTTTCTCTTGCTTCCAGAATATTCTATTCTAGTCAGAGGTTACACATGGAGGTTAATGTTGATATTATGGTAGTTGCGGGAGGTATTTACCTCCATGTGTAAACCTACCGAGAATAGAATATTTCGGGAAGCAAGAAGAAACCCTAATGAGTTGGCTAATAACCGTAGAAGACCAATCGTCTCAAGAGGATAATTTGTATTAGGTTATTAGCCTCCAAGAGAAGAAGTCGACCAAAACAAATATTATATACTAAGTAAATAGGCACCCAGAATGAGAAGTCGGCCCC